>JASVEL010000387.1:0-143135 GCA_032618575.1 Nicotiana noctiflora | reverse complement strand
AACCGTTTATTCTCCATAATCTTTCAATTTTTTCCTAACATAGTATCCTGAATAGCTTGTAGAGAATGTATTCATGTAGCCGGATTTCAACAAACCTGGTCTAACTACAAGCCTAGCTTGTTAGAGCCCCGTGAATTAAGTAGCAAAAAAGTTCAATCTTGTGATCGTTCAAAAATCATCAAGATTGTTTTTGTTCTTGGATCACAACACAATACTTATGCGCGAACTGTAGCCTACAAGTTGTGACTCACAACTAAGTTTTATTTTTGGGTTCTTGGGGCAGATCTAGGTAGGAAAATTCTTAGGGGAAATGAAGACAAATTATTCTGACTGTTCCTCATCACTATAAGCAAATGCATAATAATTCTAAACCCAGGCATGAGCTCAAAGTTAACAACAAGGTATTACTGACTGGTTGAATGCACAGGAGAACCAAGGGATATGGTGAACAATAGTTACTTCAACATTGTATAAGCTACGAAACAACAAACTGAAGCCAATAGTTGGGAGCAGTATAGTATTTATCTTGGATTCCTTGTGTTTTGGTTACATTGGAACAGTTTGCGAACAAAGATGTTTTTCCTAACACAAAACTTGAGCAAAACAAAAACAAGAACTCTGTATGCGACGGCCATAAGAAACAATACTAACAGATTTTCCCACTTAGAGTTGCTGTTAGTAGATATGTCATATACATTTTGCAAAGCCTGATTTCCAGATATGGTCCTCACCTGACCAACTGCGAAAGAGGTTTCAATGTACTCGTTCTCCAAGAGTCCCTGAAACAAAGATACAGATCTTAGATATATAAAAGAGATGATCAAGTACATGCATTTGAAAGAATTTATAGCCAACTATTCACCCGATATCAAACTTACCCGGATAGAGTAAGTATGAAAAGCTAAATACGAAAAGGGGTACATCCAAACTGGTCCAGGCAAAGCACTTCTGATTCTTAAAAAGCCAGCAGAAAGAATCATTATCACCTGAAATACAGAACATAGATACATTTGAAAGAAGCCAGATGTGAAATCAAATACATCCTAGAAAGGGAAAGATCTCTTTTCAACAGATGGAAAAAAGGAAAGATCTCAAGTATAAGAACCCTATACATCAGTAAACGTAAAAGCAATAACTTCAGAGAGATCCAACTCTTCCGATTCCCTTGTCAGGACATAGAACCTTATAATATAGTAGAAACTCATACAGCCTCCATCACTGAAATATGTAAACTTCATTCCAGGTAAATAATATCTTCAATATATTAAGTTTTAAGATGGAACTCACATGTATGGACACCAAAGTTAAGATGCTCCAGAAGATATCTTGCCAAATGGAAGTAACAGCCAGTACCAATCCTTCATTTACCAATAGACATGTGAAGAAATTCAGCACGAAATACATCAGCAAGCTGAACTCATCCCGCAGCCCAACAAGAAAATAGAAGACGAGACTTGACGAAATGGAGATGAGAAACAAGAACGGAATGCTGGCAAAAAGTTGCCCAAGTAGGAAAAGAGATGCCCCAGAGTGCAGGTTTGATTCTTCGCAGGTATACATCTGCATATAATGGAAACAACTTGATTAGCTTTTTGCTTGTTTCCTTTCTTTTGAGCTGGATGAACAAAGTACAAACTGCCCTACATCGGGATAAACAACAAAACCAAACTTATACGAAACAAGTTTACTTTTTTGGTCGTACAAGAAAATATAATCTGCAAAAGAAAATATTTCTAAATATAACTGCAAAAGAAAATATTTCTAAATATAACTAAACGCCACCACTTAACATAAGAGCTATGTTGGCACGCTGGTGAAATGCTCCAATTTCTACTTGTGGGTCAAGCATTTGAATCCTCACTAGATTAACGGTTTTCTTTCTTAAATTTTTAGCATTCTTCTGGAAAAATATAGGAACCGGCAGGCAGCAGGCCTTGAACCTTCGACAGTTTACCGAAAATGTATTCACTAAACCAACCAAGCATCCATCCATTATGTGCATGTCACCGCCAAGAATAAACGATTCTAATCTACCAACTTCTTACCTGTAAAGGAGTATCTGAACAAACTGAGAGGCCATGAAATTGATCAAAGCAGACTTATGGAATCGAACGGATGATGGGCTATTGAGTGAATATTTGGTGTCTTATACAGAAAAAAAAGTTTAGCAATATTTTTACCGAGTCTGTTATGGTCTTATGGATACATTTCAAAGAATGAAAGCTCGTCGCGCAGAATTGAGTACTGTATTTGAATTGTATTTTTCTAAACTATGATATTCTATTCATTTGTACTCTTTAAATTTGACACCGCTACCATACCATTCTAGCTGCTTTAGGGATGCAAGTTCAAAAGCATTCTTGTTGGGCCTGATGAATTTTAGCCAGGAAATTGACTTAAAGCAACATGCCGGGAAAGTTTATATTGTTATATGAATATATGGAGATACTTCACCTGGGCGGAGAATCCTAGTTCTGCAATTTTTAGTCGAAAACCTTCAAGCAAATATTTCTTGATATTATTCCCCTAAAATCTTATACAAGTATATCACTGGAGCTCATAACTTCACAACTTTAAGCGATCATTTAGTTTGCATAAAGATGATAGAAATAGTGGAAAATAACCTCTAGCATTTCGGATACAGAAATTGAAACACAGAAATAAAAGAAACCTATAGTGTTGGGGCTGTAATACTGAACTTGATAATCCAGGGAATTGAAGAAGGAACTGAATAAAAAATTATTTGTCTTCACGAAAATGGCAATGGCCTACTAAGGACACCACAAGAGGATAATTACAGTCTACAGCTCCCCTATTATGCAGCCCTTATGTTCGGAAGACATGCATTTCTCGTATTCATTTCCAACAAGAAATCAGTATATGTGCAATAAGTTCTATGTATCCTGGTGTGCTATCCAAAAGAAACACGGAAAAGTTATTTGAATCACCTTGATTTCTTTCATTTGTGCAGGTACACTGGCAATGCTCAATAGAGAGGTGAATGAAACAAATACAAAAATTGCAGCTACTCTTGTCTGCATGGCAATAAAGAGTTCAAAGTTTATATTAGAAAAATAAGAAAAATGAATAGCAAAAAATTATCATGAGCAGAACATCTACCAGAATAATGGAGAAGCTCAGTCCATAAATGAACAAGTAAACGTGGTTTTGGAGAAATACATGCATTTTTTGGACTACATAAGATTATATGTTTCAATAAGACATAGAAATGGAAGTCGCATTGGCAAACAAAAGAAAATATTTTAGGTAGCCAAGCTTCTCGGAAGTATATATCATATAACGCACAGGGGCGGATTTACGCTTACCGAAAATTTTACTAAATATATGTATTTATACTGTATGGAAACAGATAAGTAGGAAAAAAAGACAGCACTTGACATAAATTATGTCTTGGTGTGTTGGTAATGTGCTTGATTTTTCTCTAAGAAGTCAAAGGTTCAAACCTCAACTAGCACAATTTTCTTTTGCAAATACTCAGGACCTTTTGTAACTTATGACTCAACAAAATCAATAGACTAAGGTTATTTCTTGTGTAAAGGTATGATAATCAAAGTTATATTTCAATTCTTTTATAAATTTCGACACCCTTTACAAAAATTGCTGTGTACGCCCCTGATAAAACGCACCACTGAAGCAGGAAAAACAAAAGGAGAAAGGACATATCTAATGTTTTGAATATTATTAGCTTACCACAACAGATGATAAGGAATGCCCCAATCCAGAAAATACAGTGCCAATGCAAAGTGCGAGAAGCATATAGAGAATCAACCTAAGCCAATAATATTTCCACTCCCTTGACATAATCAATAAGGATCTCCAAGTCAACACAGCAACTCGCATTATGTTGCCTACCATGCCCTTGCTTTTGAGAGATGGACCTTCCTGTGCAACAATAGCAAGAAATCAGAGAGTATATTGAAGTTCAAGCGCTAAACCTGCCATGAAATTTGTGTGGCTATAAAAGCATGCCATTATGAACAATCAAAAAAAAGAAGTATGCCATTGTGGGTAAGATCGAAACAACAACAACAACTACCCAGTATAGTCCCACAGGGTGGGATCCGGGGAGGGTAATATGTACACAGGTCTTACCCCTACCCGATAGGGCAGAGAGGCTGTTTCCAATCGTAGATGTGAGAAGGAGAAACAACAACAACAACAACAACCCAGTATAATCCCACTTAGCGGGGTCTGGGGAGGGTAGCATGTACGCAAACCTTACCCCTACCTGGGTAGAGAGGTTGTTTCCAAATAGACCCCGGCATCCTTCCCTCCAAGAACTACCCACCTTGCTCTTGGGAAGACTCGAACTCACAACCTCTCGGTTGGAAGTGGGAGTTGCTTACCATCAGAGTTGGAAGACTCGAACTCACAACCTCTCGGCGCAGGAACAAGAAAAGAAAAAAAAAACAAAACCAAAAACAAAAAGAATTAGTGACTCCAGCATAAATCATATAAACAGTTGTGTAAACATAGACCATAAATAACCTGGCATATAGAAGAACAAGATAAACAAAACAACAACAAAAACAAAAGACATTAGTAACTCTAGGAGAAATCACAGAAATACTTACAAAACCATAAGCAAAAAAGTAGAATGGCATGTAATACACTACACCAAGTCTATATGGAACCCCCCCCCCCCCCCCCGCCCCAGCCCTACCCGGAAAAAGAAGAGCGTGAAATACTAGAAGCTCCTATCCTACAACCTTGATACTAGACCTCCAGACTTTCCTATCAAGGGCCATGTCCTTGAAAATCCGCATTATACCATGTCCTGCCTAATCACCTCTCTCCAATACCTCTTAGGCCTCCCACTGCCTCGACTCGCGCCAACTACCGGCAGCCGCTCGCAACTCCTCACCGGGGCATCGGGGCTTCTCCTCCGCACATGCCCGAACCACCTGAGTCTCGCTTCTCGCAGCTTTTCATCCATTGGGGCCACCTCCACCTTTTCGCGAATAACTCCATTCCTGACCCTATCCAACCTGGTGAGCCCGCACATCCACCTGAGCATCCTCACTTCCGCGACCTTCATTCTCTGAATATGAGAGTTCTTCACCGGTCAGCACTTTGCCCCGTACAACATGGCCGGTCTAACCACAGCTCTATAAAACTTTCCCTTGAGTTTGTGTGGCACTTTCTTGTCACACAAGACTCCCGACGCAAGCCTCCATTCGACCAGCCAGCCCCTATTAGGTGAGTGACATCCTCATCGATCTCTCCGTCCCCCTGAATCACCGACCCAAGATATCTGAAACTGTCCTTCTTGGCGATGACCTGGGAACCAAGCTTCACGTCCCTACCAACTCCTTCTTCGCTCGGCTCGGAGCTAAACTTGCACTCCAGGTATTCTGCTTAGTTTGAAACCCTTAGACTCGAGGGTCTGTCTCCAAACTTCCAACCTCTCATTAACACCGACCCTCGACTCGTCTATTAAAACTATATCGTCAGCGAATAGCATACACAATGGCACATCCCCTTGGATATGCCATGTTAGAGCATCCATCACCAAAGCAAATAGGAGAGGGTTGAGCGTTGATACTTGGTGAAGCCCCATGACCACCGGGAAGTGGTCTGAGTAGCCACCCACCGTCCTAACCCTCATCTCAGCACCATCGTACATATCCTTGATCTCTCTTAACCCTCATCGCAGCACCATCGTACATATCCTTGATCTCTCTGATGTAGGCTTCCGGCACGCTCTTCGCCTCTAGGCACCTCCATAGCACCTCTTTTGGAACCTTGTCGTACGCTTTCTCCAAGTCGATAAACACCATGTGCAAGTCCATCTTCTGTCCCTAAACTTTTCCACCAATCTCCTGACAAGGTGGATAGTTTCTGTGGTGGAGCGGCCCGGGCATGAAACCAAACTGGTTCACAGAGATAGACGTCATCTCCCTCACCCTCGCCTCAACCACCCGCTCCCATACTTTCATGGTGTGGCTTAGTAATTTGATACCTCTATAGTTGCTACAACACTGGATATCTCCTTTGGTCTTATACACGGGCACAAATGTGCTCCACCTCCACTCCTCTAGCATCCTCTTAGTCCTGAAGATCACATTGAACAACCTGAACAACCACTCTACTCCTACCCTACCCATGTATTTCCAAAACTCCACCGGGATTTCGTCGGGCCCGGTCGCTCGACCCCTACTCATCCTACGTAAAGCCCCCACGACCTCCTCCACCTTAATGTGCCTGCAGAACCCCAGATCCCTATGGCGCTTTGAATACCTTAACTCCCCTAGCTCTATGTCTTGACCCCCCTCCTCATTAAGCAGGCCTCGGAAGTACGCTTGCCACCTCTGCTTGACTTGGGCCTCCCCATCAGAACTCTACCATACTCGTCCTTGATGCACCTAACTTGGTCCAGATCCCGCGCATTCGTCTCCCTCACTTTAGCCAACCTAAATAACTTCCTGTCCCTACCTTTCTCCCTTAATTCCTCGTACATGCGATCAAACGCTACATTTTTAGCTTCTGAGACCGCCAGCTTCGCCTCCCTCCTCGCCACCTTATTGCGATCCATATTAACTCTCCTTTCCTCCTCACTCGTGCTCTCTGCAATCTTAGCAAACGCCGCCTTCTTAGCCTCCACTTTTTCTTGGACAGCCTCATTCCACCACCAGTTGCCTTGATGCCTGCCTGAATATCCCTTGGCTACTCCGAGCACATCTCTCGCTGCCTCCCTAACCAGGTCCGCCGTCACAGTCCACATAGCATCCGCTTCCCCAGAACTTCTCCACGCACCTCCATCTAACCTCCTTTCCAACTCCTGGGCTTTCTCCTTAGTCAAGGCTCGCCATCCAATCCTCGGCCGGCCCGGGGCGCCCCTCCTCTTTCTCTTCACCCAGATACCGACATCCATCACTAGGAGTCTATGGAGAGTCGAGAGGCACTCTCCGGGAATGACCTTACAGTCCTTGCACAACCCTCTATCACTCCGTCTGAGAAGGAGGTAATCTATCCGAGTCCTTGCTGCCGAACTTTTGAAAGTAACCAAATGTTCCTCCCTTTTCTAAAATGACGAGTTCACAATCCAAAGATCATAAGCCCTGGCGAAATCAAGCAGAGAAGTGCCTCCTTCGTTTCTGACCCCGAGCCCATAGCCCCATGCATCTCATTATAGCCACCAGCATCGGCACCAATATGGCCATTAAAATCCCCTCCAATAACTAACTTCTCAGATAGAGGGATACTACTAACCAACTCGTCCAAGCCTTCCCAAAGCGCCTCTTAACCTCCTCCTCTAATCCTGCTTGAGGGGCGTAAGCGCTGATGACATTGAGGACGCAACCACCTATAACCAACTTGATAGACATTAACCTATCATTCACTCGCCTAACCTCAACCACGAACTCCCTAAGGTCCCTATCCACCAAGATACCCACTCCATTCTTAACCTTCACGGCCCCAGAGTACCACAGCTTAGCTCCGTCTACATTCTTCGCCTTCGACCCTTTCCACCTAGTCTCTTGCAAATAAGCTATGTTAACCCTCCTCTTCTGGAGAATTTTCGCCAGCTCAAAGGACTTACCAGTCAGGGTGCCTATGTTCCACGACCCTATCCTTAAGCACAGAACGTCCGCTATCCCCTTTCTACCCTTACCTTGTGGAGATAGAGAGGCTGTTTCCAATAAACTATCGGCTCAAAGACGCATAAGCACCACATTATAGAAGAGAAAATCAAGAATCATAACAGAGAGAAGCCATGTAAAAGAAGCATAAATAATAACCAAATAATCGGGACACCGCAATGAAAGAAATGATTGGTATTCGTAGAAATCTAATTCCAACAGAATACTAAAGTACAAGCTAATACTACCGGTATGACAGAGAGAACACTAAACTAACTACCCTACTACTCTAATTTCCGACATCCACACTTTCGTATCAAGGGTCACGTCCACGCTCACCTGAAGTTGCGCCTTGTCTTGTCTAATCACCTCACCCCAATTCTTCTTCGGCCTACTTCTACCTCTCCTTAGGCCTTCCAATGTCAACCTCTTATACCTCCTGACCGGAGCGTTTGTGCTCCCCCTCCTCACATGTCCAAATCATCTAAGTCTTGCTTCCCGCATCTTGTCCTCAAATAGGGTCACACCCACCTTGTCTCGAATAACTTCATTCCAAATCCTATCTAACCTTATATACCCACACATCCATCTCAACATACTCATCTCTGCTACTATTATTTTCTGGACATGGGAGCTCTTGGTTGGCCAACATTCACCCCATACAACATATACATTCACCCCATACAACATATTCAGTCTGACTACAACTTTGTAGAAGTTACCTTTGAGTTTTCTTGGGACCTTCTTATCACGCAAGACACCGGAAGCAAGTCTCCATTTCATCCATCCCGCCCCAACACAATGCGTGACATCTTCGTCAATCTCCCCATCTCCCTATATAATAAACCCAAGGTACTTAAAACTTTCTCGATATTCCGACTTAGTCCTTACTCAACTTGAAACCTTTAGACTCCAGGGTCTGCCTCCACATCTCTAATCTCGCGTTAACGTCACCTCGCGTCTCATCAATCAATACAATGTCATCTACAAAAAATGTACACTTAATTTGTTTCGAGATATAGAAATGTGCCATACTTTTTGGTGGACTAATAAGGAAATATATGAAACAAAAGCATAATGTGCATAATTTCATTGTCAACTGAATGAGTTAACTATGTTAGCTTTCCAGATTTGTATTTATACTTCATAGGTAGGAGTGTTTAAATTTTGAGCGAAGTTCATAGTGACAGATATCAGATCTCCTGTAAAATCCTACCTTCTCAGTGAGCTTCACTATCATTGTCTCGAGAGCAGCGGCATCTGCCGATGATCTATAGGTTGCTTCAAGGGTACGTATAGCAACAGCAGTATCCATGTTCACCGCTGACAAGTCTCCATGGTCATCCTGTCCAGACAACAAGAGCAACAAACTTAAAGGAAGACTAAAACTTCTTTTTCTTTTCTTTTTCTTGAGGGCTGGTTGGACACTCTTATGGTAGCTTGCCTGAAATGATCACCTGTTCCTTTTTTTGAAGAATTGACTCTAAAACAACAGAAACAGCAGCATGAGTGTGTCTTGAAAAATGATGGCAGTAAACTCCAAAAAGGTAGAACCGTACAACTGGTAAAACTCTTCTATTTGATATTATAGTTAACAAACCAACGACAATCAGTATGATTGAGTTTGAGTTGCTAAAGCAACAAAGTAGAAAAGTTCAAATAGTTTTATGCAATTACCTGCCAACTTTTGCACATCGCAATAATCCTGTCGAACTCTGTGTTTATGGCACGCAAAAAATGATCTGAAGGACTTTGCATGATTGGGCAAGGAAAACCAGCATTTGAAAAGTGCTTCATCAATAAATAATATGTCAGTCTCTGAAAGTTATCCGTACCAAGAAAATAATGTGGACTCAAAAAAAAGAAAAAAAAAGGTTCCCCACCCACTCCCACACCCAATAAAAGATAAACTCATTTGCTTCTTTCCCCCAAAACCCTATGATTCTGAAATATAAGCCCTTGGGAAAGTCTGGCCCCAATATTTCAAACATATTATTTCCTCCGATTGATAATGCAACTGTATAATGAGACATAGGAAGTTTTAACTGGCAGATGCCTGTATGCGACCCACTTTTGGACTACTAAAATCCAGAAACTCAGTGTTACAAAATAAGTTCAGCAGAAACAACATTGTATTCACAGCTCAATTGTAAGAGAAACAGGCAACAAGAATGTAACCACCCTAGCTATGAGTACTTATGTACTTCAAATAATTAGCACCCGTGAATGAATGGTAATCCATAAAGCATTTATGCTTCAACTACACGGCCACTTCTATCCTATAGTAGAGCGTGTAATCTGAATTAAGCATTTGGCTTCTTTGTTTTCAATAAGCCACACCCCTCAACTGTCTGGGGGGATTACATACAAGAAAAGAGCAAGCAAAGTCCATCACAGCACCAATGTATATCAATTAGTATATTATTCTTCTATTTGATGCACTCCTGATCGCTAATAAGAGAAGCTGTACAAGAATCAAGAAGGATATAGTGTGTGGAAGCGTACTCAGATATATTACCTGCAAGCAAGCCAATGTTTCCCCAAAAAACAGCGTATTTCCATTTGAGAGGAGGCAAATGCGGTCAAAAAGGCCAAAAACTTCAGTACTGCTTTGGTACATGGTGAATATCAGAGTGCAGCCAGTACTTGCGAGCTTCTTCAATGTAACCATCATTAGAAGTGCAGAAACACTGAACATGACAATTTATTGCGCTTCAGTAACTAAGAGGAATAGGATGTATTAAAAACATATATAATACAGCGAAGGGCCTAAAACACCACGTCTCAACCATAATGAATCACAAGATTATAGTGGGATAATTGATAGGAAGGAAGAGAAACTTTAGAGAGAAGCATAATAGGACATTCATTTGATTGAAGACCCCCATAATTATTTCCATTATTCCAGAAAGTTATCAATTTTGACCCTGTCAGATGGAAAAAAGAAATGCAGTCACCATCAACCGTATCTCCATCAACTCCTAAATCGATGCTTCTATGTATGACAAAAAGAATTTCACCAACCATTGAACAAAGGCAACGGGTTGCATATTTTTTTAAATGGATGATTGCGAAACTATTGGCCTACATGTAGAGATCTAGCCGTCCTAGATTCCATCTTGTAGTCTTTTGGAATTAGCATCTTATAGCTAAAATGTTTACAAACTTTTTACTATTGACCTTTTCAAGCATTTACTGTCAGAAGATTCTTAGAATTCAAATAACTCGCACTTCTGTTCATAACACTTCAAAAGCACCCGATAAATGCACAAACAAACCCTATTATATCATGCATATCATTTCGATCCACTTCTCCTGCAAACATAGCTTGCCCTAGCAAACAGTACCTCAAAATCCTAAAGTACTCCAAAGCTATGGGATATTTTTTTCATGCGGTCCTTAAAGTGATAGGGCGAAGTCATCTTGCATTCTCTCTTAGGTAGGTCACTCCTGTATCTTCTGTCAATGATCAGATCTGTTAGGGTTGTCATGCCATTAAGTAGTACATGTGAATTTGTTCTATTTAGGGGGGAATTTTAAAAGAAAAGAAAAGTTTACAAGTCACACTAACAGATATATTTGAGGCAGTCTATTGTGACCTGCTTACCTTTTTAGGCTAGAGTTATACCAGCTAAAGAATGATCGACCTTAAAAAAAAAATTATCAACGATTAGTTTCTTAATTCTTAGATTTTTTATGTTGGTCTAAGTTCTAGTCCAATTATCTAAGAAGACAAAAATGGCAACAAGAAATATAACAAAAGGTCCTAAAACTGCAAAGACAGGTTGTCAATGAGAGCTCCTTGGCCTAGGTAACAGATTTACAGGCCATAGGAAGTTCAAATTTTCCTACTGGGAACAGACTTGGAAAATACCAAAACAGCCACATATTTGATACTTTGTTTTCCTACATGCTATCTAAAGTAGATGAACAAAACGCCTCTTATAGAATGAGTTTAAAATACATTGTTCCCTACTTTTTTCTGCCGCAAACTATCCATCTGAAATGTTTCCAACTGTTAACAAGCTTCAGACAAGTCAAATTCATTAAAATTTGGAATTGGAAGCTCGATTTGATATTTTCCATCAGACCAACTCTACTCAGATACTTCAATAGGAAACTCAATCTTTTTATCTGCCACAGCATATGTGACATATAAGACCAGCCAATCTTTGCCCATTTAATCCATGACATATTAGAGAAGACAGCTGTAAAATGCCTAAACTATAACATAGAGAAGATAGAATACGTTAAAGATTGGATTTTGTGGCTACCAAAAAGGTATAGCACACTACACAATCTGACAGCTCTCTTTGCTACTTTAATTCAGATCTGGACATGGAGAAGATTACTTAGTGCAGTTACCAACAGTGAATAGGTTAGTATAAAGTTGGTCTAATAACTAAACCTGTCAAGTCGATAAAGGGGTTCGTCTATAAATAGTATGTGTGGTCTCATAACAAGTTCCCTTGCAATGCTGACACGCCTTCTCTCGCCCCTTCGAAGACCTTTCATGTAGCAATGGCCACCTATAAGTTTATTAGCGTAATCTCCCAGTGACATAGAATCAATAGCGTCCTCCACCGCGCTCCTTTTCTGACAAAGGAAACCAGGAAGCTGAAGCAATGCTGAGTAATAGAGGAATTCACGCACTGTCAACGTTCCAATAAGAGTAGTTCCTCTGTCAACAAATCCCTGCAGACGAAAGAAGTTCCTTATCAAAAGGCAAAGCTGATAAAATAATGCTACCGTATCGTTCCATAATAATACTGCATTACATTTTCATTGAGCTACTCAATCACCATTATAGTAATGACTTATTTGGGTTGTGTATGGAGAGCATACGAGAAGATTCTAGTAGGTTTTCTCGAACATGGGTATAATACAGATTTCTTACACCCTGAGCAAGGTCTGGTAGTTGTGATAAGAGAATTTCCATCTGAAGGTTAGGAACAAATGTGGCTTCACACACTCAATTCATTCGGGCAACTACTAATTCAACAAGGAAAAAAAAGCCCTCTTCTCACTATTAAAACAGTATCTACAATGATAGGATGGAGTTTCTTCCAACATTCAGTCAAATGCTACTATTGCAGGAAATAAGGGTTGTCGCATGAGAATCCTATTCTAGTTCTTGTTAGAGTCCAACTTTGGTTGAGGGTATAGGTTGTAGTCAATGAGCGCACACCCTAATCATGTACAGACATGTCGAACTTTTACACGGCAAGAAAAGTAAACCGCACAAATTACAATGTAAAAGTAGGTTCCACAACCATGGACAGGCTTTTGCCTACTGTGAACAGCAACTCAACTACATGTGACAAAAGCATACTTACATAGGAACCATAAGGCATGCGCATTTTTGTCCCATTTACAAAAACCTCACCATACATTCTGGCTGAATCAGGCAACCTTCCTAAGGAAAAGAAACCAAAATGGGTTATGAACAATTCATATGTATTGATATAGGCAGTCAAAGTAAATAGATGTTTGCCTATATAACACAAACCTGCAAGGGCTTTCAAGAGCGTTGATTTCCCTGACTTGGCAGGTCCCATAATTACAGTCATTGTTCCGGGCAACGCATAACCATTCGAACTCTTGACCACCTTATCAGAGTATCTTCTTTTTCCCTTTATAGAAACAGTCAAGTCTTTCCAGGCAATCGATGCCCCAGCAACTTTTCTTGTAATAACTGCCCCCTCCGGTAAAGGTGGAGACGGCAACGAACCACTATTAATCTTTGACAGGGAAGGTGAGGCTGGTGTAGTTGCAGCATTGATGGAGTCGCCTCCTTCGTCCACTTTGACCTCAATATCCGTGTCTTCCCAATCAGGTGAATCTTCAAATGAAATTGGTTGTCTAAGTGAACCAGGTTTCCTCAAGTAGAAGAAATTACTTGATGGCACCCTACTAGCTGGACTACTTGCTGAAGAAGATGAAGACCTGTAATGATCCGATTGGGACTGTATTTCTTCCATTTCTTTTCAATTCTCTAATTCTGCTCAACTACTGGAAAAATGGCATTCCGAACTGCAACTTCAGACAGAAGGTGAAACACTGCAAGTATTTTTCGCAAGTATTCTTTGAGCCCCTTGACAGAGCAGCAAGTAACTAATATAGATAACCTGCTACAAATCACCGTAATATTTTTTAAAAAATGAAGAAGTTACAACAACAGTAGAAGTAACCACCTTCAAGCAACTTTGAGCATCAAAGGGATTTCATGCAGATTCTTTTGCATCAAACAGAATCCATAGCTGGTAGCATAAACAAGAGTTATTTCAAATTTATATCAATCATTCAATCACCAGCACATCCATCCCAAAACTAGTTGGCGCAACTACATGAATCTTATATATTCATCCGCTCTATTTGGACCAATTTCATTTCACTACTTTAATTTTTTTATTTATTTTTTATAATCATGGTGTCCAAGCCAGCTTGCGCGCACGACTAATTTCATACGGTACATTCTACCTCCCACCACTACAAGTACTAGGGCTTGGACAGATACGTTAACCTATTTTTAAAAGGTAAATTCAGGTGTTCTTTAAAACTAGAGGTTCTCGGCATATCACACTTAATCAAACACTAATATACAAGTCCCTAATGCCATTAAAAAAGGACTTCTGGCAAACACGAGACCTAGTATAAGTTTAAGAATAGAATTTCTAAGCTGTATAATCTGACAGTGTCAATGTTTTTTCCACACTACAGCGAATTTTAACATGTGATAGTAAAACCATCTTTACCAAATTAACAATTAAGCAACATTTATCAAGAGAGTCACCTTCAATTATTTAATAAGTGATGTTATTGCATAGATATCTTTTAACAGCCAGTGGATACAAATTAGGGTTCGTTTGGTAGGAGGGATAAGGTGGGATAAAGTGTGGAGGTATAAATTTATCCTGGTGGGATAAAGTGTGGTATTAAATTGATACTACTATGTTTCGCCAACAGTATAAATTTATCCCCGTCAACCAAACATAATACAAACTTAGTCTCGGACTTAATCCTGGATATCCCATCAAACTTGGAATTATTTTGTGGGATAATTAGTCTAGGGATTATAATCTCAGGACTATAATCGTGGGATAATTTAGACTGCGTACCAAACGACCCCTAAGAATATCAGCTAAACTTTAATCCTTTGCTTCCATTTGTTAAATCTTTCAACTATATTTTCAAAAAAAAAACAGAATAGTAACTGGGTATAGGGATCAGAAGAGCTAGAGAACCTATATAAATCTTTTTAAGCCTGACATTTATAGAACCCCTTTTTCTAGAGAAATGCTATAAATATTTATTATCCTATTAAAATTGAAGAGAAAGCACAAAACTTTTCAGCTCAAACCAACACTTAACAGTATTTACTTGGCAAACATTTAAAACTCTTCAGTCACATAACTCCAAAACAAAGTAGAAATAAAGAAAAGTAAAAGCAAAAACGAGACGAAGAAAATATATTCAAGCAGGAATCGATTAAACCACAGCAAAATAGGTGGAGCAGAAATGATAACCACCTAAAGGACCAAAAAAGCTGTGACTGAATTGAGCTTCGAAAATGAAAAAGCTACAAGTAGGGAGAAGGAAGAGCACTAACCTGAGATCTGAACACTGAGAGAGAGAAAGTTGAGAGAGAAAAGAGTATGAAGAATGCTGCTACTGAAGACAGTGAATACTGAATACTGAATAGAGTAGTGTTGTCATGAAACTTGACATTCAAGTGTTAAATCTAAAGAATCTTTTCTCCCCTTTTTTCCGCCTTCTTTCTTTTCTTTTTCTTCTTAATATTAGCTTTTTCCTTTTCTTTTTTTAATTACGTTTTTTTTGGGATTCAACAACAACAACAATATATTCACTATCATCCCACAAATGGAAGATCTAATTAAAAAATTTGGAATTCTTACTCGATATTCTATAATTGTATTGGGATCTGATTAAATTTTTATTTTCATAAAAAATTCTTATATTTAGAGATAATGCAATGTTGGGTTTTTAATATATATTAATTAAATATATTAAAGAGTTAAAAGAGGGTGAATGGGAAATTGAGAGAAATGAAATTTTGAGTGAAATTTCAAGTTCCCTCTTCCTTGGTAAATGGGCATTGTCCCATATCGGAAGAGGAAGAGGTTTTTTATGGGTATATAAGCAATTGCTCTTCTTCTAGCTCTTAAAGAGTTGAGAAGAAAGCAAGTCTTGCGCCGTCGTCGTCGTCGCTCGCTCAGCTCGGCTTCGGCTTCGGATTTGTTCAAATGATCGATTGATTAATTTTTTGGACCAAATTTATTTGTTAATAGTAAAATATTAACAGAAATGTTATTAAAATATTTATTTTAATAACAGAATATTAATTTAAATGTTATTAAATATTTATTTTAATAATAGAATATTAATATTAAATAAATATTAATATTAAATCCAAATTTCAGTTTTTCTGTTTTTGTAATAGAAACTTAACTACCCATCAATTTTTCCTCTTTATTTCCCTCTTTATTATTGAGTAAATGGCCATTTATGCAATGACATTTATGCTGTGGCAGTTTTGCAGAAACAGCCATTCTGAAGAGACTCTTCAGATCCCAACTTTCGGCTATAAATACAACTATTCTGCTCAGAATTTCACTACAAATTTCTGAATTTCTCCTCCTTTCTTCTGCATACTTTTAGCATCAAACAAAGCAAAAAGTAAGTGTAATTTGCTACCGAACTTTGTGTTCTCTGAAACACTGGGGTTTGAAGTACCACTACACTGGTGTGTAATTCGTTCTATCCTGGGAGAAAATAATCCATAATCTTGGGTACTATAAGGGGATTAAATTCCTTAAGGAAACACTGTGAATTCAGTGGGCTCGAATTGGTTTCTTCATTTCTGTTTATGCACATTTTTATTTGTATTTATTTATATTTCCAGAATTATTTTACAAATACAGTGTAATAACAAGCTTAAGGAATTTAAAGTATTTTTGTATTTGTTTTTACTGTTTCTGGAAGAGTAAAACCTTTGTGGTTTTGTACTCTATTAAAATCTATGTGATTTTAATATTTGTGTCAATCTTTTACAGAAATGACTAATGGGAATGAGAACCAAGTTGTTCCAATGTCTAAGGCCAATATTAAAGGATGTGGGAAGATATTTCTCAAAATGACTTCCGGAGAAGTGGTGACTTTGAACAACGTCCTTCATGTTCCCGAGATTAGGAAGAATTTGGTCTCTACTGGACTTCTTGTTAAAAATGGTTTTAAATGTATTTTTATTTCTGATAAGGTTGTAATAAGTAAGAACGAAATATTTGTAGGAAAAGTTTACCCCACTGAGGGCCTTTTCAAGCTGAATGTAATGGTTGTTGAGAATAATAATAAAATTTCAGCTTCGTCTTACTTACTTGAGTCAAATGAATTATGGCATATACGTTTGGGTCATGTCAATTACAAAACCTTATGGAAAATGATTAATTTGGAAGTATTGCCTAAATTTGAATGTGACAAATCAAAATGTCAAGTATGTATGGAATCTAAGTATGTTAAACATCCTTATAAGTCGGTTGAAAGGAATTCAAATCCTTTAGACTTAGTTCACACAGATATTTGTGAAATGAAGTCAATACCATCTCGCGGTGGAAAGAAGTATTTCATAACTTTTATTGACGATAGTACTCGATATTGCTATGTTTACTTACTTAATAGTAAAGATGAAACGATAGACGCATTCAAGCAATACGAAAATGAAGTTGAAACACAACTTAACAGGAAAATCAAAATGATAAGAAGTGATAGGGGTGGTGAATATGAATCTCCTTTGAACAAATATGTTTAGAATATGGAATTATTCATCAAACAACGGCCCCTTACGTACCCCAATCCAATGGTATTGCAGAAAGAAAGAATCGTTCATTAAAGGAAATGATGAACGCATTATTGATAAGTTCTGGTTTGCCACAGAACTTGGGGGGGGA
The DNA here is from genome assembly GCA_032618575.1 of Nicotiana noctiflora. NCBI lineage: Eukaryota > Viridiplantae > Streptophyta > Magnoliopsida > Solanales > Solanaceae > Nicotiana > Nicotiana noctiflora. Next base: position 125,566 of record JASVEL010000387.1, on the reverse strand, counting down.
AGCCGCACTTACGGCTAGCCGAATATTAAATCGAGTACCCCATAGCAAAACACAATCTATTCCATATGAAAAATGGAAAGGAAGGAAGCCCAACTTGAATTATTTTAAAGTGTGGGGGTGTTTGGCAAAAGTACAAGTTCCTAAACCCAAAAGGGTAAAAATAGGACCAAAAATCGTTGATTGTGTTTTCATAGGATATGCGACTAATAGTAAAGTATATCGATTTCTGGTTCATAAATCAGAAAATCCCGACATTCATAATAATACGGTTATAGAATCAGATAATGCTGAGTTCTTTGAAAATATATATCTGTACAAAAAGGAATGTGAGTCGATTAGTGAAAGATCTAAACGACCTCGGGAAGAAGCAAAAGAAAGTACACTTAACCAGGAAGATCCAAGGCGTAGTAAACGTCAACGAATGTCTACTTCATTTGGACCAGATTTTGTGACTTTCTTATTCAAACATTTAAAGAAGCTATGTCTTCTTCGGAATCATTGTTATGGAAAAAGGCAGTCAATAGTGAAATAGAATCTATATTGAACAACCCATACATGGGAATTGGTTGATCTTCCTCCTGGAAATAAACCGTTGGGTTCTAAATGGATCTTTAAAAGGAAAATTAAAGATGATGGTACTATTGACAAATATAAGGCAAGACTTGTGGTCAAAGGGTATAGACAACGAGAAAGTCTTGATTATTTTGATACATACTCGCCAGTTACAAGAATTACGTCTATACGAACGTTAGTAGCATTAGCTGCAGTTTATGGTCTTGAAATTCATCAAATAGATGTTAAGACGACCTCCTTAAATGGAGAGTTGGAGGAAGAAATCTACATGGAACAACCAGGAGGGTTTGTGGTTCCAGGTAAAGAAAAGAAGGTGTGTCGACTTGTTAAGTCCCTTTACAGATTAAAACAAGCACCCAAACAATGGCATGCTAAATTTGACCAAACAATGTTATCAAATGGGTTTAAGATAAATGAATGTGATAAATGTGTGTACATTAAAAATGTTCCAAATCACATAGTCATTGTTTGCTTATATGTGGATGATATGCTCATAATGAGTAATGACATTGCCAATATAAATGCTACTAAGCGTATGCTAACTAGCAAGTTTGATATGAAAGACTTGGGAGTTGCTCATTTAATTCTGGGAATTAAGATCCATAAGACTTCTCAAGGTCTGCATTGTTACAATCTCATTATATCAAGACAGTACTTGAAAAATTCAAGCACTTGGGCTTTAAAGTTGCAAAGACTCCAATTGATGTGAATCTTGCATTAGCAAAGAACAAAGGCCAAAGCATATCACAATTGGATTATGCTCGTGTGTTGAGTTGCTTAATGTACATCATGAACTGTACACGACTATATATATCATGTGCTATAAGTAAATTGAATCGATATACGAGCAATCCAGGTCAATCTTATTGGATGGCCGTGAAACGAGTTTTGGGGTACTTAGTACATACCCACGATTTTGCTTTGCACTACAATAAATATCCTGCGGTCATTGAGGGATACTGTGATGCAAATTGGATCACCGGATCTACTGATTCCAAGTCCACAAGTGGATATGTATTCACCATTGGTGGAGGAGCGGTATCTTGGAAGTCATCCAAACAAACTTGTATTGCCCGCTCTACAATGGAGGCTCAGTTCATAGCCTTGGATAAAGCCGGTGAAGAAGCTGAATGGCTCTAGAATTTTTTGGAAGATATTCCATTTTGGCCCAAACCCTTGGCACCAATATGCGTACACTGTGATAGTCAAGCGGTAATTGGAAGGGCTGGGAGCGTTATGTATAACGATAAATCTTGTTATATACGACGAAGATATAAAACCGTTAGACAATTACTCTCTAGAGGAGTTATCATGATTGACCATATAAAGTCAAGTGATAATGTGGCGGATCCACTTACAAAAGGCCTAACTAGAGATGTAGTTGAGAAATCATCAAAGAGAATGGGGCTATGGCCGAGAACAAGTCATAGTGGCGGTAACTCTACCTAGAAGACTGGAGATCCCAAGATCTAGGTTCAAGGAGATCAAACAAATTCATTTATGACGGTTCAACATTGTCAAGTAAACTTTTGGTCCATTCTCTTATAAGACAATGTTCAGTACCAATGATAAAGCATTAAGGCAGCTTTTTAATAATTTCTAAATTTGATACGGGGTATATCAAATAGTATATCCACGGGATGACACGTTTAGGAATCACCTATATAAGTGTGAAGTGTTAGCCGCTTCAAGGAGAATTTTGTAAGGCCAGTTCTCTACGCACTTATGAAACCAGGTGGTGTTCATGGCTGAAACGAACACAACAATGAGAACCAAAGACGGTTAAGGGTTGGTTGTGTGACTTGTAGTTGTCTAGGTATACACCAAAGTTCGACAGTTCAAAGATATCAAATATACCGATTGATCGAGTATATCCGACATAAGTTCACTACGGAAAGTTCAAAGGGAAACCTACTTATCCAGATGCAAGTAATCCTTACTTGCGAATCACACAGTTTTTCATGCATACTTTTTCACATATGCCCATCCCCATTGTTGGGTTTTTAATATATTTAATTAATATATTAAAGAGTTAAAAGAGGGTGAATGGGAAATGGAGGGAAATGAATTTTTGAGTGAAATTTCAAGTTCCCTCTCCTTGGTAAATGGGCATTATCCCATATTGGAAGAGGAAGTGGTTTTTACGGGTATATAAGCAATTGCTCTTCTTCTAGATCTTAAAGAGTTGAGAAGAAAGCAAGCCTCGCGTCGTCGTCGTCGTAGTCGCTCGCTCGGATCGGCTTGACTTCGGCCTCGCACCGTCGTCGTCGCTCGCTCGCTCGGCTCGGCTTCGGCTTCGGTTATTGCTACGGCTTCGGCTTCGGATTTGGATTTGGATTTGGATTTGGATTTGGTCAAATGATCAATTGATTAACTTTTTGGACCAAATTTATTTGTTAATAGTAAAATATTAACAAAAATATAATTAAATATTTATTTTAATAACAAAATATTAATATTAAATCCAAATTTCAATTTTTCTGTTTTTGTAACAGAAACATAACTACCCATCAATTTTCCCTCTTTATTTTCCCTCTTTATTATTAAGTAAATGGCCATTTATGCAATGGCAGTTTTGCAGAAACAACCATTTTGAAGAGAATCTTCGGATCCCAACTTTTGGCTATAAATACAATACTATTCTGCTCAGAATTTCACTACGAATTTCTGAATTTCTCCTCCTTTCTTCTGCATACTTTTAGCATCAAACAAAGCAAAAAGTAAGTGTGATTTGCTACCGAACTTTGTGTTCGCTGAAACACTGGGGCTTGAAGTACCGCTACACTAGTGTATATTTCGTTCTATCCTGGGAGGAAATAATCCATAACCTTGGGTACTAGGAGGGGATTAAATTCCTTAAGGAAACACTGTGAATTCAGTGGGCTCGAATTGGTTTCTTCATTTCTGTTTATGCACATTTTTATTTGTATTTATTTACATTTCCAGAATTATTTTACAAATACAGTGTAATAACATGCAGTTCCTAACAAATGTGACTACATATCACAATTCAAGATTTCTAATTAAAGATTATGATGAAATACTTATCACTTTACTATAAACCTTGTTGGTTACCAATTACTTAAATTATTTTCTCACTTTATAGGACTATAGTGGGTAATTGTTATTGTTGTTACGACAACTGATTTCATTGTTTTTGTTCCTAGTGGATGTGGTATATTTTTAAAGTTGTGTTATTCTTTTATCATTTTAGTCGAATAATAGAAATTAATTGCGACTTATTGCATTATATTTGACTCGATTAAAAGGAGTTTATTTACTAATATTTTTAAATCATTGTTATATTTAACTTCATAAGCTTTTACTATGTAGTTTATTTATGTAATTTCTTTAGCATTTAGTACTACTTTGTGTAGCTGAATTGATTATGAAAATAAGTTAGTAGTTTAGTAGTACGCTCTATGGTCAGAGCTAGTGAATTATTAATGGGGAAAAAGTCAAAGTGGAGAGGAGAACACAAACCTTTTCTTAAAGAAAAAAAAGATACATCTGCAATTTGAATTTAGTTGAGTAGAAGCTAAGTGTCTTTATTAATAAGATTAATGATAATTATAATTACACCCCCCTATAACATAATTAAAGAAATGGTTAGTGGTATACTTAAAGTAATTACTTTTTCTTTCTTTGTTTTTCCAGCTTGGAGCTTCCATGATTAGGTCATGCGTTTAGACAAATGCCAACTCAACATTTGCAGAGGCCAATAAATATTATCAGAATCTTTCTGCACATTTTATTTTTCTGTACTTTTAATCTTTCTTTTTTCTTCCTTGGTGCTGTCTGGAATATATTTCCGTAAGATTTTTGGGTCCCAAAGAGGTAAACAGGGAACTGAAAGGGAAATGGCATAAATAGGTATATTTAGGTTTTATTCAGAAGGTCAAATTGCCTTTAATCGAACATAAATAAAGTGAATAAAGACATTTGTTTCAACTTATTTAGCAACGGCTATTGTACTTATACCTGTCTAACGGACCGGGTTAGACCGGTTCCGGACCGGCCCAGACCGGTAGAAACCGGAATCGGCCCGAACCAGTAACCAAGGGCCCGGGTGGGCTGGGTTAGAGGGGATAAGGGGTTTGGTCCGTGCACAATTAATTAACAGTTAACCGGACCCATTAGGATCGGTCCGGATGAACAGTACCCATTTCCGGTTAAACCGGCCCGGAATCGGCCCGATTCAACGGTAAAAAAAATTAATTTTTTTTTGAATTTCTGGCAGGTGGGGCCCACTCAAATGGTCAGATTCTTCATGAATCCATTAGCCACCGGATATATTATGCAAATAGCCATTTTTTAAATTTTTAACCCTTTTCTATTTTACAAAATTAACCTTATGTAAAATTATAAATACCTTTCCCCCTCTTCTTCATTTCTCACTCATAATTCATTTCTCTATCTCAATTTCTCTCATTCTCCTATTCTCTAATTATCAAGTTCAAGTCTTAATTCCTCATTTCATCTTCTAATTTTATTTGGCTCACTTTTGTTGAATAATTGAATTTCAGTTATAGTATTTTATCATTCGGGTTTTGAACTTCAAGTTGGAATATTTGCTTGATGTTTGTTCGTGGTAACATCGGGATTGCATAACCAAGTGCCCAATTTATTGTCCAATTCGGTGCACTCCCTTCAACTCTTTCTCTTATTTAATATTTTAATTGCATATTTATTTTGTGCTTATTTTATAATTTTTACAATATGTTTAGTGCTGCTAAAAGAGCGTGTAGAAAAGTTACTGGTAGGGGAAATAAAAATAGAGGTAATTCTTCAGCATCTGGTAGTAATAGTACCCCAATATCTCTTGTTCCTGAAACATCGCCTAATGAAAATATGGATTATGATCAATTACAAGAAGATTATGGAATAGAAGATAATGAATTAGAAATTGAAGATGGGATACATGCTACACCTACTAGTGTTGGGGTTGGTAGTGTTGGAGTTGCTACAAAGGGTGGTAGTCATGGCACTAGTAGTAGACCACTTGCGGCTCCGATGACTAATCGTAGAAAAATAAGTAAGGTTTGGAACTTTTTTGAAATAATTGAAAGTACTGATAGAGTTAGATGCAAAATTTGTAAAGGTGATTTTAAATATTTGACAGGAGAAAATTTAGGGGGAACGGGAACGCTTAGTAGACATATGAGAGTTTCACATCCGATAGAATGGGACCTACATAGTGATGACAATCAAACAACTATTAACCCTACTACTGGAGGATTAATAAAATATGATAAAATGAAGGATCGTGAGGAGTTAACAGAAGTGATTGCTTTAGGTTGTCTACCTTTTTCTTTTGCTTCTTCGTCATATTTTATTATGTATATTCAAAGAATTTACAATCCGTTATTTAAAGGTATACCTAAAAGTACTTGTAGAACTGATATTTTCAGACTTCACGCACAATATCAAACATATTTACGTTATTTGTTTGACCACATTCCTTGTAGAGTTTCTCTAACTTTTGATGATGTTAATGGACGTGATTATGTAACTGTTACATGCCATTGGATAAATGATGATACTTGTATGCAAAAACGTATTATTGCTTTTAGATATGTCACGACCCTAGTTCACCAATCGTGAACATGTCATGACGGCACCCAGTCCCCACGACTATGTAAGCCTAACACTTTGCGGAATGTACAAGTTTATGAACTTTAAACAAGAAATAGCGGAAAATGATATAAATAGGAATGTAATCCGTGCCGCTTGGCACATACACTCGTCAACACACTGCATAAAAATACCACCAAGACCCGGAATCCCACGGGTAACACAGACTAAAAGAAATACAACTGTGGCTCTATGTGTAAAGAGTATCTAAAACAACGAAATGAAGGAAAACATCTACTAGAACTATCAGAATAGAAGGAGGGCCTCCGGATCCGCGGACGTAGCAGATCCTACCTCGAGGTCTCCAAGTGTGCTGCTGATATCACCTAGTATGTGCCTATCCTGATGTACCTGGATCTGCACAACAAAAGTGTGCAGAAGAGTAGCATGAGTACACCACGGCGGTACTCAGTAAGTGCCAAGCCTAACCTCGATGGAGTAGTGACGAGGAAGGTCAGAGCCCTACTGAGAGAACAATAATATAATGATGATAACAATAATAAGCAGTTTAAATAATTATGAATCTGAATGACGACAGTAAAGTGATTTCTGCAACCGTCTACAATGTAAGCTAGCAGCAAGTAAATAACTAAATAAAAACTCAATCGGCAAGTCCAGGACCTGTGGGAATCGAACCCACAGTCCCATTGACAGTACCTCTGGGTCTCCGGGAATCGAACCCGCAGCCCATATCTCAATAAATAATCAATAACTCAGGATCTCCGGGAATCGAACCCGCAGTCCCTACCAATAACTCAGGATCTCGGGAATCGAACTCGTAGTCCCTACCAATAACTCGGGATCTCGGGAATCGAACCCGTAGTCCCTTCCAATAACTCAGGATCTCGGGAATCAAACCCGTAGTCCCTACCAATAACTCAGGATCTCGGGAATCGAACCCGTAGTCCCTACCAATAACTCAGGATCTCGGGAATCGAACCCGTAGTCCCTACCAATAACTCAGGATCTCGGGAATCGAACCCGTAGTCCCTACCAATAACTCAGGATCTCGGGAATCGAACCCGTAGTCCACATCTCAATAAATCTCAGGATCTCCGGGAATCGAACCCGCAGTCCCTACCAATAACTTATCAATAAACTTCGGGTCTCCGGGAATCGAACCCGCAGCCCTTGGATCTCCGGGAATTGAACCCGCAGTCCACAAACATAGCAAGTAAAGGAATACACAGAGAGAAATATAATATGCTTAACTATAACTCCACCGAAAAATAGTGCCAATAATTATCAAGGAGTTCAAATAAGGCAATTTGACAACTAAACAGTTAAGTGCTACCTAATCATGCTCTTCTAACCACTACCGGGTAAAAATATCAAATTTAACAGCAAAAGACAGAAATATCGCTCATCGAACATTTTAAATAAAGTACGTGTTCAACAACCAGCGCATGTACACGCCCGTCACCTCGCGTACAAGGCATTTAAACTATCACATAATATCCTAGGGGTGAAAATTCCCCCACACGAGGTTAGACAAGCCACTTACCTCAATTCCGGTACAAAACCGCTAAGCAATAACCCTCTTGCCGCGAATGTCGGCCTCCACAAGTGTAGTATCTGATAAAAATCAATAGAATCACATCAAAATAGGCCAATTGGGTATTACCCAATCAAAATAACTCAAAATGCACCAAAACCCACAAGTTGCCAAAACCCGACTTTCGGTACGCTTATCGAAAAATCATAAAAATTATATATTCGGGTTCCTTATCTCAATACGAGTCTAGGCATATAAAATTTATCAAAATCGGACTCCATTTGCCCGCTCAAATCAGGGATTTTCTAACATTTAGGCCTAGGGCTCAAACCCACCTTTAATCTTCCAATTTCAGTGAAAAATCACGGATATCATGATAAACCAGCGAATTAAGGTCAAGAAACTTACCCCCGATGACCTCCCGATGATATTCCAGCGTTTCCCCTTCAAAATCCTCTCTTGGAGCTCAAAAATGGCGTTTTGCGAATGAGGGTCGCGGGTTGACTGTTCTGGACTTAAATCCACTGCCAGACATTTTTACTCTATGCGATCGCATGAACACTATTGCGATCGCATAGAACAAATTTTGACCCTCGCCAAACTACTCTATGCGATCGCATAGCCCTTAATGCGATCGCAATGCTCACCAAAATATACCTATGCGATCGCATACCCTGCTCCGCGATCGCATAGGACAAAAGCTGGACCTGGGACCCCTCTTCTCTATACACTATGCGATCGCATAGGACTGTACGCGATCGCGAGCACAACTTTCCAGAACTATGCGATCGCATATCCATGCCCGCGATCGCATAGAACAAATTCTTGGCCTCTCCAAAACCTTCTATGCGATCGCATTAGCCCATTGCGATCGCATAGAGCATTCGTCTGCAGCACACACCAGCAGTTAACAGCATTTCCAAAATGCAAGAAATAGCCCGATTTGACCCCCGGATTCATCCCGAGACCCCGGGATCCCAACGAAAACCACCATCCTATTCCGAAACATGATACGAACTTATTCTAATCATCAAAACACGTCTAGCCACATCAAAACCTATAATTCACATCGAATTCAAGCCTAAATTTCTTAAAACTTTCCGAATTGCACATTCGATCTAAAACCCGACCAAACGACGTCCGAATGACCTGAAAATTTGCGGACATATCCAAAATCACATAACGAAGCTACAGAAATTGTCGAAATTCCATTCCGACCCCCGGATCAAAATCTCACCTATCGTTCGGATTCGCCAAAATTCCAACCTTCGGCATTTCAAGCCTAATTGAGCTACGGACCTCCAAAATACATTCCGAACGCGCTCCCAACCCCGAAATCACCTAACGGAGCTAATGGAACCATCGAATTTTCGTTCAAAGATCGTCTTAACACTGTTCCGGCTACGGACCATTTTCTAGCTTTAAAGCTCTCGTTTAGGGACTAAGTGTCCCAAAATGCTCCAAATTTCAGAACCGACTCTCCCGGCAACCCACAATAGCAGAAATGAACTTAGGGGAATAGTTAACTTGGGGATTGGGGCGTAATTTTCTAAAACGACCGGTCGGGTCGTTACATCTTCCCACACTTAAAGATTCGTTCGTCCTCGAACGAGCATAGAAAACATACCTGGAGTAGTGAAAAGATGAGGGTATTGGCTGCGCATATCCTGCTCGGTCTCCCAAGTCGCCTCCTCGACCGGCTGGCCCCGCCACTGAACCTTTACCGAAGCGATGTTCTTTGACCTTAGCTTTCTGATTTGCCTGTCTAGAATGGCTACTGGCTCCTCAACATAAGACAGATCCTTGTCTAGTTGAACAGATGCGAAATCCAACACATGTGGACGGGTCACCATGGTATCTCCGGAGCATGGAGACATGAAATACGGGGTGAACTCCGGCTAGGCTGGGAGGTAAGGCCAACTCATAAGCAACCTCCCCAACACGCCTCAAAATCTCAAAAGGGCAAATAAATCTAGGACTCAGCTTTCCTTTCTTCCCAAACCTCATAACGCCCTTCATGGGCGAGACTCGAAGTAGAACCCGCTCGCCAACCATAAACGCCACATCAGGCTTGTTTTCATCAAGAGATCACTCAATATTCCTCAAACGCCGTCCTCAAACATGACTGCATAACCTTGCTGGATTCTTACCTTGCAACACAAAATCCACAGGACCACGATAATATTTTATGATCAAATTAGCCAAAAATTCAACGAATCGGATGCTCCCATTGCACCTCACGATCTACATAGGTCTCGTTCCAACTTTTACAATACTGACACGATGGAAGAGATGTGTTGATATCCATAACCAACTACTGAATCAACAATTCATTGGTCCATACTCCCGACAAGATCCATTACCTTGTCCTAAACCAGAGGATGATCATTTCCTCTATAGTATACTTCATATAATCAATTTTCACTGACCCCAAATCACATAATCTCATCTCACCCAGTACGAACTGCTCAGGCGATAAGCCACATCGGACATAATCAAAAGTCCCACAAGATGACACAATGTGCTAGTAATCCACTAATACCTACGTGATACAAAGGAAGGCGAAAACTAGAGAGAATTATTCAGCTCTCACATAAACATGGGCCTCCTCAGGAAAATAGGAAACATAACACATAAAAGCAATTATAGACACCGAAATAGACACCACATTGTTGCGGCGTGCAACCCGATCCCAACAATATGCCCATGGCGGCGTGCCACCCGATCCCAACAATATAACCATGGCGGCGTGCCACCCGATCCCAACAATATAACCATGGCGGCGTGCCATCCGACCCCAACGATATAAAACTCACACAAGGAGTCATATGTCGAGCTGAATAGCTCGTCACATCAAAATACTGACTATCGATCATAAGCACACTAAGGTGCATGATATCGGACACAATGAAACATATAGCGCTATAGGCTACAACTCAAGCACAACTGAGGTGCGATATAAGATCTGAGTCTCAAGAGCCATCATGCTCCTATAACATCACCGCTGAGCGGAACCCCAACAGATAAGGAACTTACCAAGCCGTCTCACACTCATACGGCACAATATATCTTACATGAATTAACCAACCGCGAAATAAGACCGCGACTATCCCTTCATAAAGGGCGCATTGCTGGAAGAAACATAACTGGCCTGACGCAAGGCTCACTTCCACATTTAAATCTATCCACCGACCTTAAGTCTATCCTGGTCGTGCCAAGATAAGTCAATAGTATTTCACAGGTCTATAACCCAATAAGCAGAGTGCCCTCCAGGCATAACTTCTCAATTGAATGATATCACCAAAATCCTCATACTTGGTTTAAATTTCTAACCAATCAAGTGAATGCAAGTCACACCTATACAATCTTCTTGTGGGACAAGCTCCCACCATCTTCCGAATAATTAAACGGGCATGCACATTCAACCCACCGGCTGCACTAACACTGAAAAGTGATCAGGAGTCCCTAACCGGGATGCAAAGCCTTTCTCATAGAACACCGATCTCAAATGATACCGATGTTAATACCCATCTTACTCAAAACACTGAAACTCCTTTCCTGCTCATCCGAGCTCTTTATATCACATACATTGACCAAACTGTGACCTTGGTCCTTACTTCAAAGTTCATACTACTCACTGCACCTCACGTGCCGATATACAATAGACACAATTTCCATCATAGCTCTAGAACTGACGATAGACTAATACTTCATCACATAATACTTTCCATTTAGCTCACTACAAGAGAGCTATAACAACATACGGCGAATTCTCATAGCCATCGAATATGCCAATATCTAAGTAGTGGTCCAAGCCACCATAACCCTTTCCGAGGTCTGCCTACTCATAACAGGCCCCTAACAGACGAATACTTCAGAATGACATCAATCACTGCGGCCGACAAGTCTCAAATGCACCGCCACAAATCACATGCATAACTCGTTGCATGAACCGATCATTGACACCAATACTCCAACTCAACTATGGCTGATCAATCTACTTCCTTCCAGGTTATCCTTGATTACCTTAGAAATGTTAATATCTTCCTTCAATACCTAACTTATTTCAACCGCACTTACCCCGAGTGACCTTAAATCATAAGGCCATGCTATCTCAAGAACGACGACCATTTCATGTCTCTCAAATACTACACCATAAGTCAAAACATCATAGATCGTTTTGTGCCTTTCTTCATAAGTTGCTTCAAAAGCTTGAGCCTTAACTGTACTTATAGACTCGGAATTATCAGGCACCACACTTTACCTCTTGAATTCACTAGGACCGCTACTGAGAACCATCCGGTTCTAACTTGCCCCAGTATGCAACCAACTCTACTGAATTTCTTTATAACATATGAATACCCTCTCGATAAAGCACCCAGCGGAATCACTTCCCGCAAAGCCTGCACCTATACGAGGCATAAATCATGAATTTTCCCTCGAGTTTGAACATGAGCTAGTAAGGCTAAACATAACATGCATTCAACAATACATATACTCAAATTACCACACATGGTCCTTTTCCCGTGGCTGCAATAACCCATTAATACGCTGGTATCCATAATTCACATAGGTAATTAACCATGCGACCCAATCTTAAGCGGTGGGACTCTCCCACTTAGCCCAAAGCCACTATTACACGACTCTCGAACACATTATAACCATTCTCTCAAGTCATTTACTATTATTCAACTGCAACTCACTTGATCCAACGAATATAACCACCTGTGCTATATTAGCACTCTAACACCATAGGGTATGAACTCATCCCAATACAACCAAGCATATTCCCGCTCTATGTATCGAGCATTCTTTACCACGACAACTTAAGACATACTGTGATTCTCACACCTACGAAGCACCATGTAGCCTTCGCCGAAGTCTTCCCTGCTGATAATGAAATGTAGAATTATTATGGACACAGGAACATCAAAAGTCCCAACGCCATACCATACGAGTCTCAACTCTTACTCTTCAACAAGTTTCAAAGAACTTTTTGAATAGCACCTAAATACAGTGCGAGCCAAATCTGATATGATACATGACCCATAATTTGGTCGTTGATAGTGAAATCCTTTCAGTTAGCACGAAGCCTTAAAGATACATCTTGCTAATCCACGATAATAGCCTTTATCATATGTACGTCTTCATCATAAGACAACCCAAGACATTGGTTTGGTACATGTCCTTCTTAAGACAGTTAAACTCATTTCCCCAGTATCTCTGCTGGCTGAATTCTTCGCTAAATAGATATCTCATATGAACCATATAGTCTTTATTACCACTAACTATCTTTAGATCTACATCCACCTTGTTATTTTACCTTTACTGTGACGAGGCAGTTAAGTAAACCTTCTCAAGACCATACTTATCAACTGAATGTCAGAACCTAGTGCACCCCCATGTGCACAATTGAAGATCTCTCAATTCTATTGCATTATCGATATGGATGACACGCGGTAACAATGGTTGAGTAAATTCTTGACTTCCTTGAGATCTCTCTGCAGCGTCACGAACCGTTGGCGCATACTTGATACCGAGCGAGCGCGAAATTTCAATACACGAGTGGATGCAAAAGAACATATGACATAGGCTCCAACCGAATAAATGGCGCACGATAAGGAATTCAAAGAATTGAAGAGTTTCCTAAACAGTTACATAGCCCCTCGTAGATAAATACAGACGTCTCCGTATCGATCAGCGAGAATCTAAGTAACCGGTCTGTGTCCCGTGACTCCTACGAACCTAGAGCTCTGATACCAACTTGTCACGACCCTAGTTCACCAATCGTGAACATGTCATGACGGCACCCAGTCCCCACGACTATGTAAGCCTAACACTTTGCGGAATGTACAAGTTTATGAACTTTAAACAAGAAATAGCGGAAAATGATATAAATAGGAATGTAATCCGTGCCGCTTGGCACATACACTCGTCAACACACCGCATAAAAATACCACCAAGACCCGGAATCCCACGGGTAACACAGACTAAAAGAAATACAACTGTGGCTCTATGTGTAAAGAGTATCTAAGACAACGAAATGAAGGAAAACATCTACTAGAACTATCAGAATAGAAGGAGGGCCTCCGGATCCGCGGACGTAGCAGATCATACCTCGAGGTCTCCAAGTGTGCTGCCGATATCACCTAGTATGGGCCTGTCCTGATGTACCTGGATCTGCACAACAAAAGTGTGCAGAAGAGTAGCATGAGTACACCACGGCGGTACTCAGGTAAGTGCCAAGCCTAACCTCGATGGAGTAGTGACGAGGAAGGTCAGGGCCCTACTGAGAGAACAATAATATAATGATGATAACAATAATAAGCAGTTTAAATAATTATGAATCTGAATGACGACAGTAAAGTGATTTCTGCAACCGTCTACAATGTAAGCTAGCAACAAGTAACTAACTAAATAAAAACTCAATCAGCAAGTCCAGGACCTGTGGGAATCGAACCCACAGTCCCATTGACAGTACCTCTGGGTCTCCGGGAATCGAACCCACAGCCCATGTCTCAATAAATAATCAATAACTCAGGATCTCCGGGAATCGAACCCGTAGTCCCTACCAATAACTCAGGATCTCGGGAATCGAACCCGTAGTCCCTACCAATAACTCAGGATCTCGGGAATCGAACCCGTAGTCCCTACCAATAACTCGGGATCTCGGGAATCGAACCCGTAGTCCCTACCAATAACTCAGGATCTCGGGAATCGAACCCGTAGTCCCTACCAATAACTCAGGATCTCGGGAATCGAACCCGTAGTCCCTACCAATAACTCAGGATCTCGGGAATCGAACCCGTAGTCCACATCTCAATAAATCTCAGGATCTCCGGGAATCGAACCCGCAGTCCCTACCAATAACTTATCAATAAACTTCGGGTCTCCGGGAATCGAACCCGTAGCCCTTGGATCTCCGGGAATTGAACCCGCAGTCCACAAACACAGCAAGTAAAGGAATACACAGAGAGAAATATAATATGCTTAACTATAACTCCACCGAAAGATAGTGCCAATAATTATCAAGGAGTTCAAATAAGGCAATTTGACAACTAAACAGTTAAGTGCTACCTAATCATGCTCTTCTAACCACTACCGGGTAAAAATATCAAATTTAACAGCCAAAGACAGAAATATCGCTCGTCGAACATTTTAAATAAAGTACGTGTTCAACAACCAGCGCATGTACACGCCCGTCACCTCGCGTACAAGGCATTTAAACTATCACATAATATCCTAGGGGTGAAAATTCCCCCACACGAGGTTAGACAAGCCACTTACCTCAATTCCGATACAAAACCGCTAAGAAATAACCCTCTTGCCGCGAATGTCGGCCTCCACAAGTGTAGTATCTGATAAAAATCAATAGAATCACATCAAAATAGGCCAATTGGGTATTACCCAATCAAAATAACTCAAAATGCACCAAAACCCACAAGTTGCCAAAACCCGACTTTCGGTACGCTTATCGAAAAATCACAAAAATTATATATTCGGGTTCCTTATCTCAATACGAGTCTATGCATATAAAATTTATCAAAATCGGACTCCATTTGCCCGCTCAAATCAGGGATTTTCTAACATTTAGGCCTAGGGCTCAAACCCACCTTTAATCTTCCAATTTCGGTGAAATAATCATGGATTTCATGATAAACCAACGAATTAAGGTCAAGAAACTTACCCCCGATGATTTCCCGGTGATATCCCAGCGTTTCCCCTTCAATTCCCTCTCTTGGAGCTCAAAAATGGCATTTTTGAATGAGGGTCGCGGGTTGATTGTTCTGGACTTAAATCACTGCCAGACATTTTTACTCTATGCGATCGCATGAACACCGTTGCGATCGCATAGAACAAATTTTGACCCTCGCCAAACTACTCTATATGATCGCATAGTCCTCAATGTGATCGCAATGCTCACCAAATGTCACGACACCAAATCCGGTCATGATGGCGCCCAGTACGTTGCTAGGCCCTGGGACCCCTCTTCTCTATACACTATGCGATCGCATAGGACTGTACGCGATCGCATAGAACAACTTTCCAGAACTATGCGATCGCATATCCATGCCCGCGATCGCATAGAACAAATTCTTGGCCTCTCCAAAACCTCTATGCGATCGCATTAGCCCATTGCGATCGCATAGAGCATTCGTCTGCAGCACACACCAGCAGTTAACAGCATTTCCAAAATGCAAGAAATAGCCCGATTTGACCCCCGGATTCATCCCGAGACCCCGGGATCCCAACGAAAACCACCATCCTATTCCGAAACATGATACGAACTTATTCTAATCATCAAAACACGTCTAGCCATATCAAAACCCATAATTCACATCGAATTCAAGCCTAAATTTCTTAAAACTTTCCGAATTGCACATTCGATCTAAAACCCGACCAAACGACGTCCGAATGACCTGAAAATTTGCGAACATATCCAAAATCACATAACGAAGCTACGAAATTGTCGGAATTCCATTCCGACCCCCGGATCAAAATCTCACCTATCGTTCGGATTCGCCAAAATTCCAACCTTCGGCATTTCAAGCCTAATTGAGCTACGGACCTCCAAAATACATTCCGAACGCGCTCCCAACCCCGAAATCACCTAACGGAGCTAATGGAACCATCGACTTTTCGTTAAAAGATCGTCTTAACACTGTTCCGGCTACGGACCATTTTCTAGCTTTAAAGCTCTCGTTTAGGGACTAAGTGTCCCAAAATGCTCCAAATTTCAGAACCGACTCTCCCGGCAACCCACAATAGCAGAAATGAACTTAGGGGAATAGTTAACTTGGGGATTGGGGTGTAATTTTCTAAAACGACCGGTCGGGTCGTTACAAGATATGATGAAGATCAGAGTCATACCGCTGCATTTTTAAGCAGCACTATTTGTGAAGTTGTTGAATTCTATAATCTCAACCAAAAAGTATTGTGTATGTCTTTTGATAATGCTTCTAACAACACTGCCGCAATTTCAATATTAAAATTGCATTTGCAACCACCTGTTAATGAAACTTTTCATGTTAGGTGTGCATGTCATGTTTATAATTTCATTGTGAAAAATGGCCTTGATTTATTCTCAACGGAGATTAGTCATGTTAGAAGAGCAATTGGTGTCATTCAAGAAAATAATAGACAGTCTAGAATAAAGGAATTTAAAAATAAGTGTGTCTAGTATAACCTTCAACCCCAATTCATGCCAGAAGAAATTATTACTAGATGGAACTATACATATATATTTTTAAAAGTTTGCTACAAATATAGATTCCTAATAACTGAAATTGCTAATGGGCATTGTACGGATCCAAGCCGTATGTTAATAACTGGTACTTGGGAGGTTATTGATGATGTTGTTAAATTTTTACATAAATTTTATACTGCTACTGTTGAGTTTTCTGGATCTTATTACCCTACTATTGCTATGGGTTTAGTACATATAGCGGAAATTTCTTTTCTACTCTTTGAATTTAAGAAGAAAGAAAAATATACGGCTGTTGTGGAAAATATGCAAGCCAAATTCAAAAAATATTTCTATCCAATTCCTCCGATTTACTTAATTGGTGCAGTTTTAAATCCTTCTATTAAGATGTCTGATTGTCATCAATTAATGAATACTTTATATACTTATATGGAGATTGGGAAAACTGAAACTCCAAATTTATATACTTCTATGAACAACCTAAATGATTATTTACAGCAATTATATAATTATTATGCAAATATAATTGATAATGCTGCAGGTAATGTTAATCCTACTATTCAATGTAGCACTTCTGCTACTGTGACTGAAAATGAAGGATTAGATGATAGTTTTAATATTTTTTCTACTTTTTCTAACACTCAAACAAGTTGCAAGAACATTGATGAACTTCAATTCTACCTGCAGAAGCAAAAGGAGCCTCACACAAAAGATTTTTCACCGTTAGGGTGGTGGCATGAAAATGGAAAGCAATTTCCTGTTCTTTTCGCAATGGCTCGGGACGTGCTGAATGTGCCAATTTCAAATATTGCATCCGAGAGTGCATTTAGCCAAGCAAGATAACAACTTGGAGATACGCGTCACTCATTGGGAAGCAATTCTTTTTAAGTTTTAGTATGTATCAGAGATTGGATTAGATCGGAAAGAAGAAATCAAGGACTTGAAGATGTTGATAGCCCAGAAGATGAGGAACTTGGAGATTTATTAACAAATGGTAACCCATCCGAATTAAACATTCCAGAAGAAGGCCACTCAGTTCATATTGATTATGAGGAACTTAGAAGGGCAATGCAAAATATTTGAATTTAGTTATTGTTATTGTTAAAGATGTAAACATTTCAATTTACAAGTTTCAAATTTGAATTATGAAATATGAAATAAAAGAAGCACTTGCAAATTGCAGTAAGTGCATTTTTTCTCATCTTTCTTGTATTCTTTAATTTAAATTTTAAATTAATACAAATTCTTAATATAACTTACAATAGTTTTACTTTTGAAATTCAAACTTTAATTTTGAAATTTGAAATTCAAACTTAAAATCTTAAATTCAAACTTTAATAGTTTTACTTTTGAAATTCAAACTTAAAGTCTTAAATTGAAACTTTAATTTGAAATTCAAACTTAGTCTTAAATTGCAATTTATAAGTGCAAGTTTTTCTCATTTACTTTGTATTCTTTAAATTAATACAAAGTATTAAAATAAATTATAATAGTTATACGAAATTACAAAAAAAAAATTAAAAATACATTAAACCCGACCCGGCCCGGCCCGGCCCCTCAACCCGTAACCCGTACGGTTCAATTTTTAACCAAAAATAACCAAACCCGTTAAATCCGTTAAGAGTGGGCCCGGAACTGGCCCTGTTTCAAACCCGTACGGGTTCAAAATATACGGGTCCGGCCCACCCGTTTAACACCTATAATTATACTCTAAATCACCTCTTGTCCCAACATTTCTAGGATACTTATAACTAGTATTCGTACCCGTGCGTTGCGCGGATAATATTAAATAGTATAATTTTTCATAAGACGTATTACTTCAAAATTATGATAGACAAAAAAAAGGGCAACCCGATGCACTAAGCTCCCGCTATGCGCAGGGTCCGAAGAAGAACATGTAAATACTATTATTTTATGAACGTGTAAATGTACCGTTTATGTATATATGGAACGGGGAATAATAATATTCGGAACTGCATTACAAAGCCTTGTAGCAACCACAAGACTTCTTTACAATTTACCGTTTTCACATGGTGTCTGAGTATAGTAATATGAGCTCATGGCAGGTCACCCCACTATGTCATGTATTTTGATATTGTTTTTTTTTTTAAATAAGAATTCTCTTCTAATTCATTCGACTGTTCAATTGCACTCTGAGTTATATATAAAATAAAGCGAGAATCGTAATAGTAGTTGTTAAGGCTTTTATGAGATTTTTCAAGATACTTGAAGAGGAAGAAACTTTATGTTATAGTACCATTTTACAAATACAAATTATCAGAAAAATATGATTATCCTACATTCATATTCACATGCTTATTAGTAGTCCTAATAATGTTTGAATTATTAGAAAAGCTATGCACTGCTCCCTTTGAATGACAAAAGTTACCTAAAATCAACTTATTTCCTCTTCACTAACTGATACAATCAGAGTATTAATATCTCTACCAAAATCAACTAATCTCCTCTTTAACACTTTTCGCGGGAGGCATATATTTTATCCTAATTCTCAAGTTGCTTTTTTCTTAATTGGATGTCTAGCACCAATTCAATAGAAATTACTCATGAAGACATCAACATCAAATTATAGCTCTAACTCAACCCGCCCCGCCCCTGCATACATTTTATTAAAAGATATCAGAACCTGCCCGCCTCGCACCGCACCCATACTTTTTAACCCGCACCGTCCCGTATGCTGTTTTACCTGTACCGTCCTACACCCGCACCGCCGCATTGCTATCCATATCTGTTGTCCACCTCCATATGGACTTTTTTAATATAGTAGGCTAAAGAGATTTATACATCTGCAACATTTATTCTTGTATCTAACAATTTGTAAGAAAAGTTGTACTTTTCTTTGTTATCAAAAGATTTAATCTTTGTTGCTAAATAATGCATAATTTTTTTTGATCACCTTCACAATCAAGAACTAAGCCGGAGTAAATTAGAGAAGGGGAGAGTAATGGGCAAAGAGACAAAGTTGGAGGGGTTGTTGGAGATAAGTAATTGTTTAAGCAAGTAAATAGCCTTATACATGTAGTAGTGTTTATTGTGTGAGGCTTTTGTAAAATTTCTCATGCTGAAACCTTTCTTGAAAATGTTTAGCTCAGGTTAGATGTTTTGAGAATCTACATAGGCAAATTCATCGGTTAAAACCTCCTTAAGCTGTTACACCAAATCCAATTATCAAAAAATTATTACACAATAAAAATAAAACAACTGAAGAAATATGAGAACTAACAATTCCATCAATCAAGCAAATAAAACTATACAAGTCAGCACCAACCATTAAACATTGCAATAATATTTCAAAACTTACTGAAAATAATTTTATAAAATAAATAAATTTTCATGTTGTTGCATAAAACTTTTTATGTCAAGATCCGCATAATATTTTATAAACTAATGACAATCATGTGAAACCAAAAACTCACTTCATAAGGTCTAAAAATACATTATAATCTTAGTACAAAACCAACAATGCAAAATTATTAATTTGAAGTTAATAAAAATTACTCAATAGATATGAACCTCATAGCGACTGTTATCGATGATTTTCTTCATCCGTAAAACCTCCAAAAATAGATAATATTGGTATTCACAAATTACTTGACTTTATGGGTGTCACACCTCGTTTTTACGCTGCCCGCGAGGGCGCGATAGAGTTTTTCCAATTAAAGGACAATCGAAACGTGATTTATTTAATTAATTCAGAGTCGCCACTTAGGAGAGTTATAGTGTCCCAAGTCACCGATTTGAATCCCGAATCGAGGAAAAGAATGACTCTGTTTAACAGTCTGCATACCAGAAATTCGGATAAAGAATTCTGTTAATCTGGGAGAAGGTGTTAGGCATTCCCGAGTTCCGTGGTTCTAACACGGTCGCTCAACTGTCATATTCAGCTTATTTATCTGAATTATATCATGCTTTAACTTATGTGCAAAATTTAACCCTTAACCGCTTTAATATTAACATTATTATTATTATTATTTTAACAAAGGATTGCAACGTTGTGAAAACGTATCTCGAACCACGTCACATCAATGTACCCCTGGTTGTCGACATATTTGACCCCGTTGAGATTTGGATTTAGGTCACATAAATATGCACCCGAGTTTAGGGAGATAAAATTATAAAATACGCGCCTAAAGATACTAACGCGTTATTATTTTGAGAAAAGCCGTGGAATTCGCTAAACGACATGTCCCGTAATCTGTTTATATAAAACAAGTATGAGGACCCCAAATTTATAACTATTTTGGCAAGGCATGCCTTATTTATTTTTAAAGGGAAGGGCAACCCTAAAGTGACTACATTTTTTCTATTAAGTTCGTCCCTAAATCAAAAGAGAAAAATCCTAATTAATTACGAGTTAGAAATATGCAATACACTCAACTAATTTATGGTAAATATTAATGAAACAGAAAAAGAAAAAAAAATATTAATTTTTCGATGTTTTTTATTTAATAAATAAATACAAAAATTCCTAACTTGTATTAAAAGAAATTGATTAAAACTAAATTAAAACTTGTTTTGTAATATATTAAAAACTAATAGAATTATTAAAAACTAAATTCATCTTTAGAACAAACTTAAAAATGACTACAATTTTTATTTATTTAAAATTATTTTTTGTACAATAGAAGATAAAATCTTAATTAATTACATACTTAAATTGTGATATATTGTTTGCTATATTAAAATAACTGTTTAACGGAAGTAGACATGGCTAAGATCTAAATTAGAATAAAATACAAATCGACAAATAATATTTACAAATTAAAACAATTATTTTACAACTAATTTAAACACATATTTTTATTGGCTCAAACCAATGAAATTAACTATTTATAAATAATTAAAGGAACAATAATTGTCCTTAATTACTTATACTTATTTGAAGAAACCAATATTATTTAACTTAAATCGGACCTAAATGCCTAATTTTATGCCATTTTAATAATATTCCATTCTCCTGCCCAACTTGATTTGCAATGTCAAGAAAAGGAAAAACTCATGGGATTATAAAGATCCGCAAAATTTCAAACTTAACATAACAAACTTAAACCAATTAAATACAATTGTTCAAGCCTTTTAATTACGTAATTAAATTGGGGATACCAACATGGGACATAAATCACCAAGACTTGAATCAATCCATCAAAACAAAGCAAAATGAAATGCGAAATACAAAAGCATGAAATGGACCTTTATAGCTAGGGAAGCTAATTACTTCAGAACTTTTCCAACCACATATTATATCAAACTTTGACATATATTTCCAAACAAAATACCATGAATTCACTGTACCTAATCTAAAGTCTACCAACAGAAATCAATTCTCATAACTATTAATGGTCAATTTTAACTTGCCAACATCAATTCATCAATCATGCTATAAAGCAAACAAAATCAACTATTCTTATTCAAACACACAAGAGAGGGCAACTGAAGCAGTAGGCATTGAAGGAAAGAACAAACAAAGTACGGTTTGCACAATTGTTAAATTCAAAGCACGGAACATGACCTAGCTAGACGAGAAGATGAACAAACCTTTTATATATAAAAATTTCTGGATTACAAAGATGTAAATTCACTGAGAAAACTCAACCGAGCTAACCAGCAGCAAGGAGCAAACTACAGCAACAGCAAATCGGAAGAGCCTTAAGATCCTTTTTTTCTTTTGACTTTTAGATCTGAAGTTTTAACTGGAAAACTTACTCTCTTAGCTAATTCAAACATGTACTAAACTCAACCCAAATGATGAACAAATTCCAGAAGAAAACAAGGAAACAAGTAACTAAATCATATGAATTAATCAATAACAGATTACAAACACAGTACACTATATTAAATCAAGGATGAAAACAGAGTGAACCTATTGCGCTTTCAAATCTGGAGCGAACCTTTCCAACATGAATTTCCAGAAATAGAGGATACAAGAGAATGAGACTTGGCAATTAACTGGAATGGCAAACACGGTTGCAATCCGGCAATATAATCGAATTAAAAATAACCACAAAATCGTCAAAGTTTTGGACTGAATCCATGAAACAAACAGCAAAATCGACTCAACTGAACTCCATCGATGAAGATACAAGGGCTAACATTCGAAAATGAGAGAATGTGTGATTTCAGTATGTCTCCCTCAAACTTTTTTCCAAAATCTTTGTGCCAGTCTCTCTATCTATATCCCTTATGCTTTCAAACCTCTACCTCTCTCCGACTAAAAATCTCTCCTTTAACTCTCCTATTCTCTATCAATGTATGTATTATCTCTTAAGCACTTCAACTACCCAAGATCTCCCTGTATTTCTCCTTTATGCTTTAAAACCTCTAACTATCTCAGTTCTTTCTTCTTCTCTATTCCCCCCCCCCCCCCAATCTGATTTTCCAACCTTTTATAGGCATACAATTGGTGCCCTCCTCCTCATCTTAGTCTTTTTTTCAATATTAAATAGACACTCAATTTCCACTCACTTAGTATTTTATTATTTTAAAGCAACTAATGTACCTCCTATCTAAACTAGCAGTCCCCTAATTAGAATCCCTAATGCTATTGATTAACCCCTAAGCTATTAGTACCTATCAATTATTGCTAATCACACTCCCCAAAATGACCCTTAAAACTACTGAAAATACTATACTACCCCCATCTCTTTCAAATCTTCACTAAAATCTATCAGCTATAACCAATTCAAGCCTAACAATTGACCAATTAAACATATGAAAGTAATTCCCTATTCAACAACATTAGGATAACTCAGTAAAGTCAAGTTCATATCAGAACAAACATAGGGATTCAATTCATGAAACTCACATTAGGTCAAGTAGCATGGTTTAAAGAGGAACACTAAACACACCAAACAAATTCATCTCAATCACACAATTAGAGCCAAATGATAACTATACTGGAATGAACCGAAATGAACTATTTATCATGCTTTTTTGGCTTTTAATCAAACTAATCGATGACACCTAAACAATCGACTACACAAGCTATAACATATAGAAACTAAACACAAACAAACACACTAAAACAGACCAATAGGTGATTCCAGTTTACTCGCAATCAATTCGAGCAAACATACGAGCAGTTAGAGAACCCAATAGAAAATCCTGAAAATATGTATTGCTGATTCAAACTCATTCAAACCATTCTAAAGTTCGGACAAATCTTTTACATCACCAAAAATAGAGTAAAGAAGGAATTAGGAGTTTAACCTGAAATTTCTTTTGATTAAATCTATTTGGAAATGATTACAAGCAAAAGAAGATGTGGCGACAGACTTGAGAAGAAAAAGAATTGTTGAAATCTGAACCCCGATGAAAACAACGAATGGAACCTTAGCTGGAATCGCAACCTTGAACGGAAACCTCGAGCAGCAACTGGGGATTCAACCCGGCATCAGGAATCTTGAGTCGAACACAAACTTTAAGCACTCGAAACGAAAATGGGCCGCTTGGGTTCTGCGACCCAGTTCTTTGGTCGTGGCTGCGGGTTGCGAGTGTTCAAGGATGAATAGAGGCTCCCGTTGCTTTTCTGTTTTGTGTGGTGAGGAAGATGGATTTTCAGGGTGTTATGGTGGTTCGAAGGAGACGAAGCCGTTGGGGGGGTGGGGGGGAGGTCTGAAGGGTCGGCGATGAGGAGAGGTGAGAGGGGCATCTAATTAGGGTTGGGGAGATGAAAATGAAAATGGAGTGGGGTCGTTTCTTTAGGGGTGTTGGACTAGGTCGGGTGAAAGGTGGCTGGGCGGGTTTGGATTTGGTTTGGGTGAATTTGGCCCAATTCTGTTTTTTTTAATTGATTTCTTTCAAATTTCTTTTCCAAAACTTAAAAAATTCTAAAAATCCTAAATTAAATTAAAAACCAAATTAATTTATCAAAAATATTAATTAATTTCTAATAATAATTATCACACACAATTAACTACCAGTCACACAATTTATATATTAAATGCTAAAAATGCAAAGTACGCTATTTTTGTAAATTTTTCATTTTTGTAAAACAAACTTAAACTTCTTCTAAGTGCGGAATTATATCCCAAATGCGAATGTGACATATTTTTGTATTTTTATTAATTTAACAAATAAACACGCACACACAAACGTAAACAATAAGAGAAAATAACACAAAATCCACTGATATTGCAATCAACACAAAAAAATTTTATTTTGAATTTTTTGGAGTAATTCTCATATAGGGCAAAAATCACGTGCTCACAGCTGCCCCTCTTTACGCGTAAACACGAAGAGTTTTCGTGTAAAGATAAGTAAGCGGATATGAGCGATTTTTGCCCATTTGTGTACTCCGTGTGAAGCATTTTTTTGAAAGACTTGACCGAACCTTTGCTTCAAAAGGTCTTCTACATATCCCTGGCTAAAAGGGAATCAGGTCAATGTAGTTCGGAAAGTTTTGGTAGCTGGGACTACCGTGGACTGATACTTTGTTGTTACTGTTGCTATCACTGCTGTTGTTGCCGTTTACTACTTACTGATCTCCTTATTACACCGTACTAGAAATAGAACAAGAAGCTAGGCTAGCCTACGGATCACATGATCCTCTCTATCTTCAACTTGTTTTTGTCGCCTTGCCCTCTTGTCGTCTTGTGTTTCTTCCAGTGCTTTTCTTTTGAGAACTTGGAGGTGGCACTGGCCTTCGCTTCTTTGAATATCATTTTCCTTCATTTTTCTCAATCTACTGTGGATATAGCTTTCTCCGTCAAGTCTGGTATGTTGAAGGGGTAGACAAAGTTTGAAAGTCGTTCCTCTCCGGATGTGTCTCATCTTTCTTCTGTAACATGAAGAATTTTTTCGGCCACTGTTGCCTTCTTTCTCACTTCTGAATTTGGATTTGTGCTGGGGATATTCTGATGTGCCCTCTGCCTTTGTGGAGGGGTCGCTGGTTTCAAGACCTGCGATGTAAAACTGAAAAATATTCCTCTTGTTATACAAGTGGGCGCCTAATTACTAAGACATGAAATGTACTCCCTTGTTATACAGGTGGGTGCCTATTTGCTAAGCTATGAAACATATTTCCTTGTTATGCAGGTGGGGGCCTAATTACTAAGACATGAAAATATTCCCTTGTTATACAGGTGGGCGCCTAATGCTAAGACATGAAAAATATTCCCTTGTTATACAGGTGGGCGCCTATTTTCTAAGATATGAAAATGTATTCCCTCGTTATACAGGTGGGCGCCTAATGCTAAGACATGAAAATGTATTCCTTTGTTATACAAGTGGGTGCCTAATGCTAACACATGAAAATGTATTCCCTCGTTATACAGGTGGGCGCCTAATTGCTAAGACATGAAAATGTATTCCCTTGTTATACAAGTGGGCGCCTATTTTTTAAGACATGAAAATGTATTCCCTCGTTATACAGGTGGGCGCCTAATGCTAAGACATGAAAATGTGTTCCATCGTTATACAGGTGGGCGCCTAATGCTAAGACATGAAAATGTGTTCCCTTGTTATACAGGTGGGCGCCTAATGCTAAGACATGAAAATGCATTCCCTCGTTATACAGGTGGGCGCCTAATGCTAAGACATGAAAATGTATTCCCTTGTTATACAGGTGGGCGCCTAATGCTAAGACATGAAAATGTATTCCCTTGTTATACAGGTGGGCGCCTAATGCTAAGACATGAAAATGTATTCCCTCGTTATACAGGTGGGCGCATAATGCTAAGACATGAAAATGTATTCCCTTGTTATACATGTGGGCGCTTAATGCTAAGACATGAAAATGTATTCCATCATTATACAAGTGGGTGCCTAATGCTAAGACATGAAATGTATTCCCTCATTATACAGGTGGGTGCCTAATTGCTAAGACATGAAAATGTATTCCCTCGTTATACAGGTGGGCGCCTAATTGCTAAGACATGAAATTTAAAGATTGAATGATTACCATCTCAGGAAAAAAATTCATCTGACTAAGATTTTGATATCTTAGGAGAAAGATTCATTAGATTAAGATTTTGACGCTAGGAGATAATTCGTCAAACCAGGTCTAAATTATTGTGATCTTAGGAGAAAGATTCATTAGACTGTGATTTTGATGTCTTAGGAGAAAGATTCATCAGACTAAGATTTTGACTCTTAGGAGAAAGATTCATCAGACTAAGATTTTGACTTCTTAGGAGAAAATTCATCAGACTAAGATTTTGATGCTAGGAGATAATTCCTCGGACTAGGTCTAAATTGGTGTGATCTCAGGAGAAAAATCCATCGGACTGAGATTTTGATGTCTTAGGAGAAAAAATTCGTCAGACTAAGATTTTTCATCTTAGGAGAAATAATTCTTCAGACTAAGATTTTTATCTTAGGAGTAATTCATGAGACTAAGATGTTTTTATCTTAGGAGAAATAATTCATCAGACTAAGACTCTTTCATCTTAGGAGAAACAATTCATCAGACCAAGACTATTTCATCTTAGGAAAAATAATTTGTTAGACTAAGATTTTTATCTTAGGAGAAACTTTGCACTGCTTTGTTCTTGTTACACACAAAGAAAAAATTTGTCAGTTTTGAAAATGATGGTCGGTTGTGACCTTCTTGCTAGGGATGATTTCCTCCTTCCCTTAACACTTAATGTTATCTTCTTTCTTCTTCAAATAGGTAATTGACTTCAGAACTACTTTTCTCAACACTCGTATCATCTTCTTTCGGATGCTGGGGATAACACTGCTGGGAAATGATTTACTTACCTGCTGGAGTTAATACTGCTGGGGAATCTCCTTCATTCCCCTTATTCTTCTTTTTCTTTTCTTATTCCTTTTTTTCAAAACTACTCTCTTCAAAACTTTTATTGTCTCTCAATACTACTGAGGATCAAAATGTTATCCGCTGGGGATAACGCTGTTGAGAATAACACTGCTGGGAATTTTATTCCTTCAAAATTGGTATTTTATTCTTTCGAAAGTTGTTGAGAATGACACTGGCTTCTTGATTTTCTGAACCCAAGTTTTATCCTTTTTGTTCTGTCTGCTAGAGATACAACTCCTTTCATTGAAACATGTTATTTTCTTTCTTTCCATACTGTTTGGGTTAATACAGGTTCAAGGGCCACTTCCCTTAGAACTAGTGTTATCTTTCTTCTTCCCCGGATGGATACCCGTCTTCCAGAAAATTTTCCAAATGAAAGGAAAATTTTCTGCCCCAGTTTGATAATCTTCCTTGTGGCATGCCTTTCCTCCATCAACGCCATTTTCTTTTCCTGCTTCAAATCAAAGAAAACTTGTTAGTTTAAAACACGGTGGTTGGTTGTGATGTTCCTGTTGGGGACATTTATCCTCCTCTTTCAGTGTTATTGATGTCTGTTTGGGATTCTGACACTATGAATAGCTTTGTATGGTGATTCTGGAGTTGGAAGCGCGATCGGAAGTGAATTCGGAGTTCCGTAGACCATTTTGAAGCCATTTGGCTAAAGATAGAAATTTGAAGGTTTTAAAAGAGTTTGACCGGGGGTTTGACTTTTGATATTAGGGTCAAAATTAAATTTTGGAAGTTGGAGTAGGTCCGTAATGTCACATATGATTTGCGTGCAAAATTTTAGGTCATTCGGACATCATTTGGTCGGGTTTTAGATCGAATGCGAGTTTGGAAAGTTTTGGTTGAACTTATTATTTGATTTGAGGAAATTGATGATTTTTTATGTTAATGATGGTGATTTGACGATTTGAACAAGTTTGAATGAAGTAATAGGTTATGTTTGTGCTTTTGGTTGAGGTCCCCGAGGCCTCGGGGTGATTTCAGGTTGTTAAACAGAGAATTCGAAGTTTGTTGCATGTTGAGGTTTGCTGGTTCTGTCATTTCCGCATCTGCGGAAAAGAAGTCGCATAAGAGGTTTCCCATATGCGGAGAATTGGTCGCAGAAGCGGTCCTTGAAGGACCAGGGGTCTCCATAGAAGCAGACGTGGATTCACAAATGCGGCTACCGCAGAAGCGGTTGAGGGTGTCGTAGAAGCGGATTTGGTTCAAGGGGTCGTGGACCGCAGATGCGGTCAAGGTTCCGCAGAAGCGGGACCTCTTCTACGGAAGAAAGGAGAGCAGAAGCAGAAAGTAGGACCTAGACCAGGACCACAAAAGCGGCTGGATATCCGCAAAAGCGGAACCGCATAAGCGATAATAGTTCTGTAGAAGCGTAAAGTGCTGAAGGCAGTGGGGTGTTTTAAAAGGTCGAATTTGGTCCATTTCTCTCATTACCTTCACTTCATTTTGTGATTTTGGAGGTTTCAAAGGAGCATTTCCATCAACAATGTTAAGGTAAATTATTTCCACCTATTGTAAGCTAAATACATTAATTAAGCATGAGATTAAGCATGGGAAATTAGTGTAAATGTTGGGGTTTTGGTTGGAAATCTAAAAAATTATAAGTCTTGGATTTTAGCTATGAATTGAGTATGGAATTAAGAGAAAATTTTATATTTGAGTTCCTAAGGTTATGGTAATCTTTATCTTCGAAAAATTTCAGATTCCGGGCACGTGGGCTCGAGGGCATTTTGGTCATTTCACTAAATAGAGTTGGAAACTTGTATAATATGAATTGTTAACAAGTATTTGTGTATATTCTCATTAGTTTTTCGTTAATTGGATAGTTTTGGTGCATTGTACGTTGGTTCAAGCTTTTCGGGAGGATGTATAATGCCGATTGCGAGTCTTCGGAGCGAGGTGAGTCTCCTTTCTAATTATGTGAGGGGAAATTTACCCCATAGGAGAGTAAAATAGTTATGTGCTCCTATTTGTGGGGGCTACTCACGCACGAGGTGACGAGAGTCCGTGCGTAACTACTATTATGCTATAGTCTAGGTAGTTAGGACTCAAAAACATATATATGTGGATTAACTGTGAATGCATTGGTAGCTTGAATTGCTTAACTCATATCGAATTATTAAGTATATTTCTGAAAGAATTAAACTTCATTTCTTAAATTGTTAAAGGAGAATTGGTTTTATTTGAATAAATATCTCCCGATAAGTTCTTATGTGACTGATTGAGCAAGTACTTTATGTGTGCCTGCGACGCATGGATGATTTGCAAGCAGGATATGTGTTTAATTATGGAACTGTCCGAACACCTCAGAGATAATAGATGAATCTATGGTTCGTGTCGCTCGACCCTCGACAGTTCACAATTTACATTCTGTTAGAGAGGGTCGTCGACCTCGGCGTGATTTGCGCATGTTTATCTGTTACTTAACAACTGTAAATGTGGAATTTGCCCTACGTGGCTTCATATAAACTAATAATAATGAAGGATAGACTTTGGAATCCCTTGATATATTGTTGAAGGTGCTACCTATTTTTCCTGGCTTCACAATTAGAACTTTTATATAAATCCATGATTATTCTCACATTTATAGAATATTGATAATTGACCTCTAGTGAGTGTCGAAGTTGGTCATCTTGTCTCTACCCCTTCAGGGTTAGGCGGTATACTTATTGAGTACACGTTGATTACGTACTCATACTACACTTCTGTGCATTTTTGTTACATAGGTATATATGCACTTCTAGCAACCTACTGGGCGTAGCAGCCTGGATGAATTCTGAGACTAGGTGAGCTGCAATTTGCGAGGTGACCCGCAGCTAGTGTAGTTCCTTTCTGCACTTTTATTATTTATTCCTTGTCCACTGTATTTCATACAGATGTATTTTATTTTACTTATTAGTAGTCGCTCATGCACTTGTGACACTGAGTTTCTGGGATGGTTTTCAACGAATTTGTACTAATTGCTATTATTTAAATTTGAAACTCAAGTAGTGAACTTTTATTTATGAAAAATAGAAGGAAAAACATTAGATTTTTAAAGTTATTAATAGAGGATTTAATTGATAATTTAGTTAGCTGGCCTGGCAGAGATGTCTGGCGCCACCACGACCCTTAGTGAATTCGTGACAACATGGTATCAGAGCACTAGGTTCCGTTCAGTCTCACGAGTCATGAGCAATTCTAGTAGAGTCTTATGGATCGGTACAGAGACGTCTGTACTTGTCCTCGAAAGGCTGCATGACTGTTATGAGTACTTCCCTTCTTGATTTCCTTATCATGCGGTTCGATTTCTTTGAGGCTTATGACTTTGATTTCTTTCCACTCAATCTTACGTGATGTGAGCGCTGGTTATAAATAAAAAATTGAAGGATTGCAATGGTACTACAAATATAGTGCGGGATGATCTCCCGGTATAGAGGGTTGGACTATTATAGTCGCATTCGGAGGAAATATATATTGTTTTAGCTCAGTAACAGAACTTCTAAGAGCCTTGAGGCTAGCCACACGTTGCCATGACGCTCATGAGCGATTATTTCCGCAGGGTTGTTGTGATGGTAGGGTGTTTTCCCACATGTCGGGTCAGTGAATGAATTGAAGAGAGGTTTACTTAGTGCGTAATCAAAGGGATTCAGTATTTTATCCCCGACAGGGGAAGGTCAAGCGTACTAAAGATGGTCAGATGTGGAATGGTGGAAGTAATGAAATGTGGTAATTGCAAGCGTGAAAGAGTTCTCTTCTTTATTGGGGTGCGGTTG
This sequence comes from Nicotiana noctiflora, assembly GCA_032618575.1. NCBI lineage: Eukaryota > Viridiplantae > Streptophyta > Magnoliopsida > Solanales > Solanaceae > Nicotiana > Nicotiana noctiflora. The sequence continues at coordinate 94,124 of JASVEL010000387.1, read as the reverse complement.
TCCTAATTGGATGTATTAAGTTTGTTGATGTTATAATCTGCTACAATTCACCTTATGGTGGAATATTATGAAATACTATAGAAGATGCAACAGTCAGATATCATGAGATGCGGTGGTTTAGGATTTAATTAGTGTTTCAATTGTTGACGATTCGATAAAGATGACCTCCGGAAGGGTCTAAGCCAGTAGCAATTTGTGGGTTCAAGTTCTATAAAGATGGATCTTTATTAAGATAACAACTGAGTAGCACGAAGTGTCCGGCGGAGTTGTAAACATCTTAAAGGCCATGTTGAGGAAGCATAAGCCGAGTAGTTGATAGAAGAAGTGAGTTTTCCCAAAGTGGGAGAGCAACAAAGCTGCGTAGGGGCTTGGTAATGAGAAAACTATGCACCTTAAGGGAGTCTGGAACGCCTTGAGAATATCGGTGCTTGGTTATTGGCGCTTTCATATCTAATTTGAAGTGGGGATTTTAGCGACGAGAAATAGAAGTCGGTAGATTAACTCGAAGCATAGTGTTGTTATGCGGTAGGAGATTGTATATGATGGAAAGGAGCTGCTTGAAGTGAAGAAAGACGCAGCACGATTTTGAAGCGAAATGATGTTATCGCACATTTAATGGATGTCGAGGGGTGAATGGACTCGTACAACTGGAGTATGAGCTTAAACTCAGCATGTGTTATTGATGTCGTAGTGATGGTACCTCATGCAACAACATTAGAAGATGTCGGGGAGTGATTTCAACAGGTGGGGTATTCCGGTGAGCAGGGTAGCAGTCGCGTGGTTGGCGAGGCTTCTTTGAAGAGTTCTAAGTGATATGCAACAAATGGAATTGTTGTGTAAATGGCGTTAATGATTTAAAGTGTCAAATTAAGTTTCTACGATAAAATATCGAGAATGCCAGCGGTTATCGGTGCGAATGTGGATGATGATTCAGAATATGAGAGATGGGGATTTACAGGAGATCAATTCCAAGAGTTTGCGGCGAATAATTGTGCAAGGTTATTTCAACAAGATTAAGAATAATAGTGAACTTCACACTTTTGTAATAATGGCTTTAAGCTAAGTGGGAGAGTCCTACCGCTTACGTTTTGGGTTGTTAGGTTAGCTACTCCCGAAGTTTCTCGTTAATAGCATACTGAGGGGTCATCTCAGCTACGGAAAAATATCATAAGTAGTACTTTAAGCGGAGAAATTGTTAAAGATGTGCTATGGTTGGCCTTTTAGACTCATGTTCGAACTTGGGAAAGGATTCAAGATTTGTTCATTGTATGGAATCAGGTTTCAAGGGGAGTAATTCTGCAAGGTGCCTCATCGAGAGGGTACTCCTGTGTATGAGATCTATGTAGCCGAGTATATTCGGGACCAAGTCAGAGCGGTGACTCTCCGTAACCGTCCTAGTGAATTCAAGAGGTAAAGTGTGGTGCTTAATAATGTCGGGTTTATTGGCATAATTAAGGATCAAGTGTGGAAATCGGCTTGGAGAAGTGGCACAAAATGTTTCGTGGTGGTTGGCTTGTGATGTAGCAATTGGGAAGTATGAAATGGTTCGTTAGGTGGTTGAGACAGCATGGTCTCATGGTTCAAGGTCACTCGGGATGAGTGTAGATGGAATATGTTATGTGTTTAAGAGAGTTAGTATTATTTCAAAGCACTTAAGGATAAATTTGAAGAAAAGGGGTTGATTAGCCATAGTTGAATTTGGCATGTTGGGATTCGTGATTAGTTCATTTAGCATGATCATTATGATTGTGACATTGCATATCAGGTTTGTCAACCGTCGTAATTGATGTTATTCTGAAGCCTTATATGGTTATGGCTTGTTGCGTGGGAAACAGATTCCGGAAAAGGGTTATGGTGGCTTGGACCACTACTTGCAGATTTGCATATTCTACGATTTTGGGAATTTACCTGTGTGTTGCTACGGTTCTCCTAAAGTGAGTTACGTGCGAAGTTCTTATATGATGAAGTGTGAAAAATATTAATGATTTCGGAGTTATGATGAAAATTGTGTTCTATCGTATGTTAGCACATTGGGTGCAGTGAGTAGCATAGGAATCCGAAGTGAGGATTAAGGTTGCAGTTTGGTGCTGGCAAGGATGAGCAAGGAAAAGGTTAAATAATTAAAGTAAATTGGTATTGTCTTCTACGTCGCCTGAGATCAATGTGTTGTGAAAAAGGCTTTGCATCCTGATTAAGGATTCTTGATCGCTTTTCAGCGTTAGTGCGTCCAGTGGATTAGATGGGTGAACCCATTATTTATTTCGGCAAATTTTGGGAGCGTGCCCCACTAGAAGATTGTATAAGTGTGACATGTGGTCACTTGATTGGCTAGATATTTGAGCCAAGTAAAGGGATTGTGGTAATGTCATTAATTCAAGAAATTATGCATGAAAGGGCTTTTTGTTTATTGGGTTATAAACTGAGGAGGTTGCTCTGGTTATGATGGTTGTTCTTATGTGTTATGAGGAAAAAGAGAGTTACTATGGACCTTTGAAAGGTAATTATCCAAGTGTGCACAATCGGAAATCGGCTCAAGATCAATGGATTGGTTTATATATGTGAGCAGGGCCTTATATCAGGCTAGTTGCGTTCGTTTTAGCGAGCGTTCCCTATGGAGGAACACTCAGGGTGTCACTTGTCATCAACTATTCCAGATAATGATGTATTGCGTTGTATGAGTTGTGAAATGGCTCGGTAAATTTCTTATGTGTTGAGGTTTCACGTAACGGTAATGTTATACGAGCAGAATGGCTATTGAAATCCAGATCATGTATCGCACCTTAGTTGTGCTTGAGTTTGTAGCCTATAGCGCTGTGTCTTTCCTCAGTGATGGTATCATGCACTTAGCGTGCTTACGATCGAGATTTATCTCGTGCAATCTCCTTATAGGAGATCTACTTGTGGATCGGGTGGCACGCCACCATAGGTATGTTATTTGGATCGGGTTGCGCGCCGCAACAGTGTGATGTTGAGTCTAGTTTTGTATATGTTATTCCTTTGTGTGTTTCATTTCCTATCTTCGGACGAAAGTCCGTATTAGTGCGGGGGATTGGTAATTCTTCCCTGAGTTCATTTTCCTTTAGCATTGGATTCGAATTGGTGGACTATTGGCGCATGGTAGCATCATATGAGCTTTTAACAATTTCTAGGGTGGCTTAGTGCATGAGCAGTTGTATTGGATGGGACGAGATCCCTTAATCTAGGATTCTGTGCAATCCAGTTATATGAGGTATGTTATGGAGGTAAGACCATTATTGGGTTCAGAATGAGGTGAAGACCTTGTCAGGAGCGTAGACCAATGTTTTGTTGACTCAGTGATTGATTATGAATGTTGGTACATCTCTCCCGTCATGGCGGTATGTTAAAGGTTAGAGTAAGACTGTATATGCCCTGGGGTGCAATAGGTGCAACTAGTAGAACTTTGGCTAAGTTGATCTAGAGAAGGTTATTGTGGCCCTACGTGTGGGAAATGCAAAGTGTGAAATCAACAAAGTTATGCCATCATCTTTGAGTATAGCGCGTAGTGATTGATATGGTGATCGTATGTTAGAAGCAGGCATAACATAGGATTCCAGATGTTGGAATCGGGATCTAAGGCTTATTTGCTTGAATAAAAGGGGATATCTCCAGAATTTGTCAAGCTTATGTGCTCAGCTAAGTTGTGGTAGCACGAGAAGCTGCATGAGGTGCTAAATAGTGATTTCAGATCACTCCAGTTCAGTTCTCAACACGTTCGAGGATGCACATATGTTTAAGTGGGAGAGAATGTAACAACCTGACCGGTTGTTTTGAGTACTAGCGCTCCATTCAGCAGTCGGAGGCTATGAACAACTTCGTTTAAGGTATTATGACTTGTACACATGGTCAGAATTTAATTTCGGGAAGTTCGGAGTTGATTCGAGAGGAGAATTCTCATTTTGGGAGATTAAAGTTAAAAGAATGAACTAGGATTGGAATTTTTAGTAAATGACCTTGGAATCGAGATCTAAAGGTTCCAACAGGTTTGTATGATGATTTTGGATTGGGGCGTATGCCCGGTGCGGATTCTGCATAAACCGAGAGCATTTTGGCGCATATTTTGGAAGTTAGCACTTTAGAAGAAATTTCAAAAGATTGGTTTGAAGTGCATTTCAGTTTTATTGATGTTTGTTTGGGATTCTGAGATAGTGAATAGCTCCGTATAGTGATTCTAAAGGTTGGGGGTGCGATCTGAAGTGAATTTGGAGGTTCGTAGACTATTTTGAAACCATTTGGCTAAAGATAGAAATTTGAAGATTTCAGAAGAGTTTGACCCGGGGGGGGGGTTGACTTTTGATACCTCGGTCGAAATCAAATTCGAAAGTAAGAGTAGGTTTGTAATATCAAATATGCTTTACCTGCAAAATTTCAGGTCACTCGGATATCGTTTGGTCGGGTTTTAGATCGAATGTGAGCTTCGGAAGTTTTGGTTGAACTTAGTCTTTGATTTGAGGAAATTGATGATTTTTGATGTTAACGATGGTGATTTGACGATTAGAGCAAATTTGAATGAAATAATAGGTCATGTCTGTGCTTTTGGTTGAGGTCCGGAGGCCTCAGGGTGAATTCGGGTGGTTAAACGGAGAATTCAGAGTTTGTTGCATGTTGAAGTTTGCTGGTTTAGTCATTTCCGCATTTGTGAAAAAGGGGCCGCATAAGCGATTCTGCAGATGCGGCAAATTGGTCGCAGAAGCGGTCCTTGAGGGACCAGGGGTCTCCGCAGAAGCGGATGTGGATCCATAAATGCGGCTACCGCAGAAGCGGTTGAGAGAGCCGCAAAAGCGGATTTGGTTCAAGGGGCCGTGGACCGCAAATGCGGTCAGGGTTCCGCAGAAGCAGAACCGCATTTGCGAAAGAAGGGAGCGCAGAAGCGAAAAATGGGGCCGAGCCCAGGACCAAAAAGACGGCTGGATATCCGCAAAAGTGGAACCACATAAGCGGTATTAGTTCCGCAAAAGTGAAAATTGCTCAAGGTAGTGGGGTGTTTTAAAAGGTCGGATTTGGTCCATTTCTTGTAACGACCCGACCCGTCGTTACGGGATTTACTGTCCTGTTTTCTCCATTTTATACTTTTATATGTTCATTTATATGTGTTTGGAGAATTTGAAGTAATTCGGATAGAGGTCGATTAGAAATGAGGTAATTGGTCTCTTTATGAGAAGGTTAGTTTGAAAATGTCAACCAAATATTGACTTATAAGTTAGAAGACTCGGAACGGATTTCTGATGATTCGACTAGTTTTGCGGGATGATTTATGACTTAGTAGAGCAACCAGAATTGAATTTGGAAGTCCAGTGTAGAATTAGGCTTGAATTGGCTAAGGTTGAATTTTGGCGAATTCTGGATGGTAGGTGAGATTTTGATACGAGCATCGGAATGGAATATTTGAGAGTTGAAGTAGCTCCGTTAGGTAATTTTGGATATGCATGCAAAGTTTCAAGTCATTCGGAGGTGTTTAGGTTGGGTTTAGATCAAATACAAGTTTCAAAAGTTTTAGAAGAACTTAGGCTTGAATCCGATGTAAATTTGGTGTTTTGATGTTAGTTTTTGTGATTTGAGAGTGAAACTAAGTTTGCATGATCATATGTGACATGTTAATATGTTCGTACGCGGTCCCGAGGAGCTCGGGTGAGTTTCAGATAGGTTTGGGTTGCGTTGTGCTCGTTTTTCTTATGCTTCGATATCGTTTCTTCAAGCATAAATGATATCATATTGAACAAATGAGCTCCGATTACTGTTTTGAATGAATAATTAGATCGGTATCGTAATTACGGACCCGTAGCAAAAAGAATCATCGAATTTGGACATCGTATGAGGATTTTATGGTTATTTTACTAAGGTTGCCCAGATTTTTAGGTTAATGACGAAACTACCCCTGACGGCGTAATAAAAACCTACACTATTTGCAAATCTTAAAACCTACATATCTCATTCATTATAAGGTCAAATTGAGTGATTCAAAAGCCTAAATTCATTATAATTTCACAAGGAATCCATTGGGAGCAGTAAAACGCGTGAACAGTATACCTATAATGAGCATGTCGAGCTTTCTTCCAATTTTGAAACGGGAAGAGCTTCTGAGGCAATTGTTAAGAGAGAAATCAATGGGTAATCGTTGGAGGTAAGTTTATTGACTTAAAAACACATGAGTTTATGCTAGAATCAACACCAAAATTCCTGAAATTGGGTAGAATTTATGAAGAACTAGGGCCTAAACCATGAAAATGAATTTTTGGTTTTTGAAAGACCATTCGGACTCCGATTTTGATAAATTTTATATGCACGGACTCATGAAAAGACGAGAAATATGTTGGTATGAATTTCAAAATTTTTCGAGAAGTGGGCTCGTGGCTCGGGTTCTACCAACTTGGTGCATTATTGCATTTTTCAAGTAACTTTGATTGGGTTATGTTTCTTTGACCCATATTGATGTAATTGCTGTGGTTTTGACTAGATTCGACGCACGAGGCAGCAAATTCAAAGGAAAAAGGCATCACAGACGAGTCCACGGTCGGCAAGAGGTGAGTAGTTTGTGTATATGGTAGCCTGAGGGTTCGAAACCCCGGCTTAGCACATTGTGACGCTAGTAGGGCGTGGCTCGCACCCCATGGCAGGTGCATGATTGATTATGACTGGTGATTGAGACTTGTTCCATCCCGTATATGAATAATATGTTATATGCGGTTGAAATGCACACTGTGTTAGATATATTTGTGGGTTGTAAGCCATGTTTGGGGCCTTGTGCCGACCTGTAGTATCCCTAGGGGATAGACATATATATGATAGCTTGGTTTGCTTAATCACTGATCTCAGTCCTGGTTTGAAATCACTATTATGAAATGCTAAGTCACCTGTTCTTGGAAAACTAAATAAAATTTAAGTATTTTCATTATTAATGAACTGGAACCTGTAAATAAATAATTTGAACGGTTGTGTGACTTATATGCATGTTGTGGACTGAGGATGGATCGGGCTGCACGCCGGAGCAGATGATATGATATTGCGCTTGGGCTGAAGGAGTCCCTCCGGAGTCTATACACACCCCCAGTGAGCGCCGTCGACGTTAAACGGATCGGGCTACATGCCGTAGCGGTCATGTGCATTGTATTGCATTTTATCTGTAGATTATCCGTGCTAGTTGTGATTTGCTGTTGTTGTTAGTTCGTGGTAGGTATCGGACTGTAGTTTAACTTTGCTCTGTGGTATTCTGTGGATTTCCTGCTTTCGGCTATTATTATATACTTTTTACTCACTGAGTACTTAGTACTCACCCCTACTCCCTGCACCTTTGTGTGCAGACCCAGGTACACATGAGGGTTACACGAGCACTCCAGCTTATATCAGAGTTATTTTGAGTTGCTGAGGTAGCTGCCGGCGTTCGCAGAACCTAGCTTCTCTTTCCATTCAGTTATTACTATATGTTTCAGACTTGAATATTTCATTCGGTATTTCTATGACTATTCGGTTTTGTTTAGAGGCTCTAGACTCGTGACCCCAAATCTTTTGGGATTGTTGTTTCGCTATTTCGCACTTCTCAGTATTTATTCATACTATTATTATTGGAGTATCTATTGACTCATATATTCTTCTTGAGTTGGTCCTTCTGGGACTGATTTTCTAATTGGAAACAGTTGTTGGTCTGGCTTGCCTAGCTTTAGGGTTGGGCGCCATCACGACCGGATTTGGGTCGTGATAAGTTGGTATCAGAGCCTAGGTTAATAGGCCTCGCAAGTAATGAGCTGGTTTAGTAGGCTCTCGCGGATCGGTACGTAGACATCCGTATCTATCCTCGGGAGGCTGCAGAACTTTTAGGAAACACTTCACTTTCTTGGAATTCTTATCGTGCATATTTGATTCGGCTTGAGAAATAACTCTAAAAATTCCTTCCAGACGTCTGTACGTGCATGCGACCATTCAGTAATACATCTGCATCGATGGCTGGAGATTCCCCGATCGAAGAGCGAGATGTAATCTCCGTGAGTTCATGTTGGGCCAATCTGGAGAACTTGAGGCTGATTCTTCGCCTACGGCTTGAGCACCGAAGTGCTGATTATGCGAGAAAGTACTTTTAACTTATGTGTTCGGTAATGTCCTTATACGCGGGCATGGGGGTCGGATATCCACGTTATGAGTAAGTTAGCGCTGTGAGGTGTATCTATGTGATCTTGGTAGTGACGAAGAAGTTTGTGGGGATAATAGATGAACTGTTAAGAGATTCGTTCCTATTGCGATCTGTTGTGTAACCCCAAGTTGTGGGTGCGTGAAGAATATTGTCGTATTCCTACTTGTTGGTCCGGCTTGCCTAGCTTTAGGGTTGTGCGCCATCACGACCGGATTTGGGTCGTGACATTTCTCTCATTACCTTCACTTCATTTTGCGATTTTGGAGGTTCAAAGGAGGATTTCCATCAACAATGTCAAGGTAAGTCAGTTCCACCTATTGTAAGCTAAATACATTGATTATGTATGAGATTAAGCATGAGAAATTAGTATAAATATTGGGGGTTTAGTTGGAAACCTAGAAAATTATAAGTCTTGCATTTCAGCCATGAATTGAGTATGGAATTAAGAGAAAATTTTATATTTGAGTTTCTAAGGTTATGGGTAATCTTTATCTTCAAAAAATTTCGGATTTCGGGTACGTGGGCTCGAGGGCATTTTGGTCATTTCACTTAATGGACTTGGAAACTTGTATAATTTGAATTGTTAACAAGTGTTTGCGTATATTCTCATTAGTTTATTATTAATTGACTAGTTTTGGTGCATTGTGCATTGGTTCAAGCTTTCGGGAGGATGTAGAATGCCGATTACGAGTCTTCGGAGCGAGGTGAGTCTCCTTTCTAATTCTTTGAAGGGTAATTTACCCCATAGTTGAGTAAAATGGTTATGTGTTCCTATTTGTGGGGGCTACACACGCACGAGGTGATGAGAGTCCGTGCATAGCTACAATTATGCTATTGTCTGGGTAGTTAGGACTTAAAAATATGTATACATGGATTAACTGTGAACGCATTGGTAGCTTGAATTGCTTATCTCACATCAAATTAGTAAGTAAAATTCTAAAAGAATTAAACTTTATTTCTTAAATTGTTAAAGTAGAATTGGTTTTATTTGAATAAATATCTCCCGATATGTTCTTATGTAACTGATTGAGCATGTACTTTATGTGTGCCTGCGACGCATGGATGATTCACGAGCAGGATATGTGTTTAATTATGGAACGGCCGAATACCTCGGTGATAATAGATGAATCTATGGTTCGTGCCGCTCGACCCTCGGCAGTGCACAATTTACATTCTGTTGGAGCGGATCGTCGACCTCTACGTGATTTGTGCATGTCTATCTGTTACTTAACAACTGCAAATGTGGAATTTGCCCTACGTGTGAAGGATAGACTTTGGAAGCCCTTGATATGTTGTTGAAGGCGCTTACCTGTTTTTCCTGGCTTCACAATTAGAACTTTTATATAAATATTATTCTCACATTTATAAAATATTGATAATTGACCTTTACTAGGTGTCGAAGTTTCCATCTCGTCTCTACCTCTTCGAGATTAGGCGATATACTTATTGAGTACACATTGATTACGTACTCATACTACACTTCTGTGCATTTTCGTTGCAAATGTATATATGCACTTCTAGCAACCTACTGGGCATAGCAGCATGGATGAATTGTGGGACTAGGTGAGCTGCAATTTGCGAGGCGACCTGCAGTTAGTGTAGTTCCTTTCTGCATTTTTATTATTTATTCCCTGTCCACTGTATTTCAGATAGATGTTGTATTTTATTTTACTTATCAGTAGTCGCTTATGCACTTGTGATACTGGATTTCTGGGATAGTTTTCAACAGATTTGTACCAATTGATATTATTTAAATTTGAAACTCAAGTAGTGAACTTTTATTTATGAAAAATGGAAGGAAAAATCTTAGATTTTTAAAGATATTAAATGAGGATTTAATTGATAATTTAGTTGGCTGGCCTGACAGAGGTGTCCGGCGCCACCACGACCCTTAGTGAATTTTGGGTCGTGACATTATTGTGAAAATATATTAAACCAACAAAGAAGAGAAACTTTAAAACTATGTAAAGTTGAATATGTTACCTTTGCATCTTGTAAAATCATCTATATGGTATTTGGTATTTCGGGCTTGAAACAATCCGGGATTCCCACATTCAAAGGGCTCTAACTTTGAGATTTCATTATGTTGCTAAAAATTTTGACTGATTTCGTGTTTGTAACCATATTTGCAAAGTTCAGTATTTTGATCAGAGAAAAAAAGGGAATGGAAAAGAAAATAAAAGGAGGAGCAGATGTTTGGGACATTATCAGCGTAGGAAACAGTTTCTAAGTTATGGAGTTAGGTTTTGATGCCAATGTTTGGGAAGAAGATCGTGGAGTGTTTCTTTTCTTTTCTTGCTATTTGTAAAATTCTATATTTTTGTCGAATTTTCAGGTTACAATAAATTATATAAAAAATAATAAAATAACGTGAGATGTACACTTTTTGAATTGGTTAGACGATCGTGAAGCCTTTTTTTTTTTTTACATTTCTTCCTATTTCTATGTAAAATTTTGTATAAAAAATTTGGCAAATTTTAGGTTTATAATAAATTAAAAGCTAATGAAAAAATTAGGAGTCCTTTTTTGGAATTGGAGGAATTATATTTTTTTTAAGTTTTCAGTTTTAAAAAATATATGCACAAAATGTGGACTCCATGATGTGAATAAATTTTGTAAGTTTTTTTTTCTATTTTAATTTTTTTGAATGTCCAAATTTGCTGGAGGTTGGTCATAAATTTTTACACATATTAATATTTCGTTATGGCACTTGGCATAATATCATGTACTTGCTTCATTTTTTATATATTAGTAGAAGATTAATATTTCTATGTAAAATCTCTGTTAATATAAGTATTGTCTAATGGAAAGAGGAAAGACGTGGGAATTAGAATTAGAATTGGAGTCTATTTGGAGTAACTATATATATATTTTTTTCAATTTTAAAAAAGATATGCCCAAAAACGTGGGATCAAAGCTGTGAATAGCAAAATTGGTAAGTTTCTTTTTGTTTTTAAAATTGAATCTCCATTTTTTTTGGAGTTTTGTCATAAAACCTAACAGGTGTTGACATTTTGTTTTGATACATGGCATAATATCATTGACTTGCCTCTCCTTTTCTATATTAACTAGTAGTTGTACCTGTGCGATATGCGATCAATATTAAAAAAAATTAAATTATAATCATTCTTGTTTGATACTATTAGATCGTATTGCTTTAATAAATTTCAATTATTATTTTATTTGTCAATACGATATACCCAGCCCTCACTGATATTTGAGTAGTTAATTTCTTTGTTAATTTGTAATAAATATTTTTTTGTTATTAACTAATTATGTTATGTGACTTTTATTTAGGCCACCACTTTTATTAGTGTGGTACCTTTTTCTTTGGCTTTTAATAATAAATAGATAAATTATTAGCATATTACTTGTTTAATATTTTTGTTTGCTATTTTTTGTAGTATAATAGAAGGTATTCATTTTATTACTCTTAAAAATATATATTTTTTATTTTAAATTTTATTATATTTTTATCAATAATGTTTTTTGAATTTTAGTAAATTGATATACTTTTTATATCCAAAAATAAAAAAGAAAATTATGTTAAAAAATGTAATAAAAAAATTACTAACCTAAACCAACTCTCCCCCATGTTTTAATAGTTAATCTAGATAGTTAATTTCTTTGTTAATATTCAATAGATAATTTTTTTATTATTAACTAATTATTCCATAAGATTTTTTTCTAGGCTTGGCATAAGGAGAGGGCTTTATTCTCTCCTTTTAATAATATATAGGACATATGCAGAATATAAAATATTAGAAAGAAACTACTCCACAATTTGAATCAAAAGTTTTTTGTTGCTTTATTTTTGTTTTTTATTTTAATATAAGTACTGTCTAATAGAAAATCGTGAGAATTGGAATTGGAATTGAAATTGGAGTCTATTTCTTGAAATGAGAGTAACTATATATATTTTTCTCAGCTTTAAAAAAGATATGCCAAAAAACGTGGGATCAAAACTGTGAATAACTGAATTGGTAAGTTTCTTTTTTTATTTTTAAAATTTTTTGGATCTCCAAAGTTTTTGGAGATTTTTCATAAAACCTAACCGGTGTTGATATTTTATTTTGACACTTGGCATAATATCGTTGATTTACCTTCCTTTTCAACATTAATAGATTTTAGGAAGTTGTATACCTACTTTTAGCAAATAATTAATACATTCATTCATATCATATAAAAGAACTATTCCTTCTAAAGTTTTATCAAATAGTATTAATGTGCAACTCTTCTGCAAAGTCTATTTTACAAAATATTAATTGGGTAATGTCATGACCCCAATCCAGTTATAATGGCGCCCAATACACTACTAGGCAAGCCCGATCATTTACAATATTTAACCCCATTAATAAATAGATAAAATAGTGAATCACCAAACCATTTAAGTCAAAGATCAGGAAATACTGATAAAAATGCGAAAGTTTAACAAAATACAGAATATAGCCCAACCATGGACTGGGTGTCACGAACACGAGCCTCTAGATATAGAGTGTCATCCTACTACAAGGTATGTCTAAAATCTGATAATATAAAAACAAAAGATAGGAAAAGAGGGGAGGAATCTAAGGCTGCAAACGCCGTGCAACTACCTCGATGCACCCGAAAGCTAACTCTGCTCGATCAAACTAGATCTACTCAGCCAGCGAAGAACCTAGATCTGCACGCAAGGTGCAGGGAGTAAAGTGATTACTCCGACCCAGTGAGTAATAAATATAAATACAGTCTGAAAGTAAGAAATCGCAGAAAATACACAAGGTAACTTATATCTAACAGTTCAGATCAATATCGGTGTAAACATCTAAAACGATAATATAATTAAGGGAATAATGCATGATAAGATGCAACATATATAACGGTACACTTTAGTACCCGCTACGGCGTGCATCTCTCTTCACTTATTTAACATTAACGTCGCTCTCTAGGGGGTGTGTAAAGACTCCGGAGGGGCTCCTACAGCCCAAGCACAATATCAGCTATCTCGTGGCATCAAATAGGCTCTCGACCTCAATATTAGTATATCATTGATGCGGCATGCAGCCCGATCCATATCAAAGAAAACATCCTCACTATTGGGTCCTCGACCCATCTCAGTCATATAAGTTCGCAGCCACTCGGGCATGACATACTATAGGGATCTCAACCCTCATACACTTTTCATTTAATATTCATGATTAGAAACACAGTCCTTATATTACTTTAATAATTGAAAACATGACTGAGAGTATAATGTATGCAAACAAGTGAGGAAAATCAATGAGGATCCCCTAAGGATTCTACAAGTCGGCACAAGGCCCCTGTGATGATCCGACCCGTTATCATATGAGTTATCACCTTGTTATCCCCGTTAAATGCTTTTTAATGTTTCAATATGCATGTTTGGCAAGTTTGAGTCAATTCGGATTGAGTTTAGTTGAAAATGAGACAAAAAGTCTCTTAGAAGAAGGAATAGTTGGGAAAAGTCAACTGGACATTGACTTGTGAGTTAGAGAGCTCGGAATCGAATTCTGATGATCCGGTCAGCTCCGGGAGGTCATTTATGAGCTAGGAGAGTGATCGGAAGTGAATTTGGTGGTCCGGTGTAGTTTTAGGCTTGAACTGGCTAAAGTTGAATTTTGGCGAAATCCGAACGACAGGTGAGATTTTGATCCGGGAGTCAGAATGGAATTCCGACAGTTGTAGTAGCTCCGTTAGGTGATTTTGGATATGCCTGCAAAAAATTTCAGGTCATTCGGAGGTCGTTTGGTCGGGTTTTTGGTCGAATGTGGGTTGCGGAAGTTTAAATGAAAACTTAGGCTTGAATTCACTTGGATTCGATGTTTTCCGTGTTTAAGGGCATGTTTTTAGGATTGGATCAAGTTTGTATCGTGTTATGGAGTATGTTGGTGGTTTTCGTTGGGGTCCTAGGGGCCTCGGGATGATTTCGGGGGTCCAAACGAACCATTTCGAACCAAAGTAAGCAGTTGATCTGCTGCACTTATTGCAGAAAAATTTAACTCATCGCGATCGTAGGTCTGGACATGCGATCACGTAGTGTATTGAAGTGAGGCTGGGAGATTGCTCTTCGCGATCTTAGGAAGAGTGATGCGATCGCGTAAGGTCGAGGGGTTGAGCATCGCGATCGCGAGGGTATTGATGCGATCACGAAGGGTTGAGTTCGAGTGCAGTGCGATCGCGTTCGTTCCATTGCGATCGCGTAGGGGCTCTGAGTTGGTCATTGTGATCGCATCCAGGTCCAAGCAATCGCGTAGAGGAGAAGGGTGGTCGCCCAGAAACTGTGCGTAGCGATCGCTAGCCTAGGGCTGCGATCGCGTAGGGTTAAAATGTCTGGCAGTGAATTTAAGTCCAGAACATTTCAGTCGCGGCCCTTCATTCATAAAACACCATTGTTGAGTCTTAGAGAGAGAAATTGATGGGAAATTGCTAGGATTTCATCGGGTTATCATCAGAGGTAAGTTTTATGGTTCAATTATGTGTTTTTATCTTAGAATCCTCCTATATTTTACTGAAATTGGATGAATTAATGGGGGAATTTAGCCCTAAGTCAGAGTTATGGTAAAATGTTGATTTGAATGAGCAAACGGAGTCCGATTTTGAAAAACTTTATATGTATGGACTCGTGTTGAGATAAGGGTTCCGAAAATACAACTTTTGTAATTTTCGAGAAGCGTACTAAAAGTCGGATTTTGACAAATTTGTGGGTTTTGGTGAAAATTGAGTTATTTCGAATGAGTTGTGTCTAATTAGCCTATATTGATGTATTCTCATTGATTTTGAGCTGATTCGGCATCCGAGGTTATTGAATTGCAAGGTAAGCGCAAGACGGACTAGGCTTCTTCCGGATTGAGGTGAGTGGTGATAGTAAATAATGTATCGAGGGTTTGAAACCCCGTACTTGCACTATACAATGCTATATTGAGATGAGACACGCGTCATGTGACGGGTGTGGTGACATTGTGATTGGGGGATTGGACTTGGTCCTTCCCGACTGATTATTTATTGTGTATTATGACTGTGAATGAGCTTATAACTGTGTAGTTGGACTGGTAGCCATATTTGGGGCCTTGTGCCGATCTGTAGAGCATTATGGAAACCTGTAGAGCTAGGTGACCCCTATATATCATGTTGGAAACTTACACTCAGCCGTAATATTAGTTGTACAGCATATCGTGGGCCAATACTAGATGTGAACTGTGAGAGAGACTACCTAGGGTGGAAATTCCCTGATTTAGCTTAGTGGGCCTGAAAGGCCAAGTCTATACTGATTGGAATAAGGTCGTAGACCCAGTATGAGGTATTATATATATACCTACATTGGATCGGGCTGCACACCGCAGCAGCATATGTATTGGATCGGACTGCATGCTGCAGTAATATACAAGTGGGACGGAATGCACGCCGCAATATTATTGCGCTTGGGCTGTAGGAGCCCCTTCGGAGTCTGAGTCTGCACATTTTCTCGGTGGGCGGCTGGAGTGTATTATGGGATCGGGCGTACGCGCATATATATATATAGATATGTACATATATATATATATATATATATATATATATGTATATATATATAGATGATCGGACTGCACGCCCCAGTAATATATGTGTGGATCGGGCTGCACGCCACAACATCATAGCGCTTGGGCTGAGGGAGCCCCTCCGAAGTTTGTATACACCCCTAGTGAGCGCCGTCGATGTTAAATGGAACGGGCTGCATGCCGTAGCGGTATATGTATTGTTGCGGGCTGCACGCCGCATCATTTACTTATACATTTATATATATATACCTATATATACATCGCAGCGGGCTACGCGCCGCCGCATTATAGACACATGTATACATATATATACATTGGATCGGCTGTACGCCGTTGCAGTACAAGTGAGGACTAGGTCAGCGTGGGACCTTGGTGAGATAGGTGTGGACTAAAATTTGGGGGTATTCGCTATTGAGATGACTTACCTGGGAGGTTAACCTTAGAACTGTTTAGTGATAGTACAGGTGTTCTCACTTTTAGTTGTTATTTATTATTATTAGTCAGTGAGTTGAATTATACTCACCCCACTCCCTTGCACTTTTTGTGCAGATATACAGGTTCAGGAGGGCAGTTGAGCTATCTCAACTGCTAGTATTATCACCATTCTGTGGAGACTTCGAGGTAGTTGCCGACGTCCACAGTACCTGACCTCTTCCTCTTTACCATTTTGTTGTTTCCACTCTGCTTAGACTTGATTGTGTAGTGGATCTCATATGTAGAGGCTCAGACATGTGACACCACAATTTGGTTGGGATTGTACTTGTGTATTTCGTTTCCACACTTCTTGATTTGTTATAAAAACAAGCTAATTACGTCGATTAATCACTGTAAATTTATAATTGGCTGGTTTAATTGGATAAAATGGCCGGGCTTGCCTAGCATTGTGTTGGACGCCATCACGACTGGGGTTTGGGTCGTGACAAGTTGGTATCAGAGCTTAGGTTAACAAGTCTCGCGAGTCATGAGACGGTTTAGTAGAGTCTCGTGGATCGGTACAGGGACGCCTGTACTTATCCTCGGGAGGCTGCAAACCTTTAGGAAAGTTTCAAATTCTTTGGAATTTTTATCGTGCATGTTTGATTCAGCTTGAGATGTAATTCTTGAAATTCCTCCTTCACGTTGATGTGCGCACTCGGGTGCCTAGTGATATATTTTCCTTGATGGCTTATGATTTCCCAATCGAGGGACGAGATATAATCTCTGTGAGTTCATGTTGGGCCCGTCTGGAGGACTTGAGGCCGGAACTTTGTCTATGGCTTGGGCACCAAGGTGCTAATTTCGCGAGCCAATATTATGAAATTTCATACGATCAGTATTGTCCCTAAATGTGGAAATGTCAGTTCAATAATGGGTGAGCTACAAGGTATTCGATCCTTATTGTGATATGTTATTTAGCCCTAGCTATGGGCATGGTGAATATGTTCGTGTTCTTTAGTGGAAAGGTAAAGTGCACTACATGTGGTAGTATGAGTTCAGATGCGGAAAGACCGGATTGGCTATCCTATGGGTATTGTGGTGAAAGGTACTTGACATATGTTATAATTCGAGCCGGTGCAGCGCATGTTCATGTATCAATTTAGATAATATGATTCGTATAGTATTGAGACTAATGTTGTTAATATGCATTGCGATGTCTTGTCGAGTTGCGAATGTATCGTCAGGATAGTTTTGGTGATTCTCTGGCACGTGGATAGGCCAAGTTACAAAGGAAACTCCGTCAAAATTTTGGAAAATTTGGGACTTAGAAAAATATTTTCTGTCACCTAAAGAGTAGGCTTAGCTGTGGTGTGTGGTAACATGCAAGAATTACAGAAGAGTTAGGATTTCTGATGACTCGAGCCTCCATAAGACTTGTATATGACTTGAGTTTAAATCTCACTATAACAGTGTGGCATCATTTGAGTGAGAATGCTATGAGTGGTTAAAAGTGCCTTGATATATGGCTTCGAGCTAAGTTGGGGAGGTTGCTATTGACTAGCTGATTGCATGGTTGTGTGCTATGTTGATCCTGTCTCTAAGTACGTCGGAAATTTTGGAAAGGGTTATGGTGCTTCGTAGATGTGAAGACATACTAGGGTGTTTTGAACTGTTGTTGGTAAAGAAGGTTCAGTGTATAGAAAAGAAGGATAGCTAACTGTATTTGTATGTAATCATGTTCTGCGATGTCAGAGTTCTAACAAGGCACGAGTGGTCATGTTCAATAAGACAGTTGAATTATAAGTAAATAAGGGCGAATGGCGCCCGAGAATAGTCTTGCGATGTTCAAGATGTTGCTTGTAACGGTCAAGTGTCTTAAGGTGGTGTATGTGGCTAGAAACCGTGGTTTCATTAGAAAGGATCAATACTTGTGTTATGCTATATGAATGATAAGATTCTATGTATCTATATTGGAGAGTAATGATAACGAATTCAAAATCGCAGGAAGTTCGTCAAGGTGAAGTGTTGTAGATTATGGTACCCTGGGAAACATCCGAGGGAGTCTTCAGTGGCCTGTGAGCCTTAGACCATGTGGTCTTGTGTATGAGTCTCGTGTGGTAACCTAAGTTGAGGTATTGTGATCCTCTAGTGAAGGAGAATATTAAATTAGAGATGTTAATAAATCGGAACAGTATGAAAAGGACACGAGTAACTCCTGGTATGTGTTCGAAGTAATGAGTCTTGTGGATATGGTGCAACAAAGCTCTTTGCGTAGATCGATGTGGGTAAAAAGGACTCAGTCCTGGCAGTTAAACTTATGCAATGAATCGGAAGAAAAAGTTGTGATGTGTTTTTCCGTGGTTGGAAAATGAGCATATTTCCTATCTGTATGCAAAGCATGGAATGTGTAATAACTTTTCTTCTATATGGATCATGAAGGTCCTTGACTAGTTGAGTCTGTCGATATTTGCGGCGTAGGAGAGGGATATAAATTCTTCATGTATCTTGGTGCAGTATGATATATGCGATGTGTTATGAAAAGATGATAACGACATGTTCAAGGTTTTGAGATCAGTTCATATTATATGGGAAGTCATTTAAACCCCCAAGCAGTGTGGGCAGCTACAAATAATATGAGAATCAATCTTTCTGGTGATTAAGGAAAATGGTAGTACCATTCTAGTGATTTGGCAGAGTATATGGTCAAAAGGGCATGGTAATGTAAACTGATAATATCTAGTGGTATTGTGGTATCCTCTTATTGGATTGACAATGATGATTGAGTTGTTGATGGCATAGGGAAATTTCTGAATGGATTTCGTGATATGAATTAATGCTTGATGTGTGCTATGTATTCGTACGGTGGAGTGTGGAATCAGGCACAGTGATTCATGTGTTATATATGTGTTGGAGACTAGAAGTTCTCGTAATCCGCCTACGCAGTGGCGGTATATCATGTGTATCGGCACCGTTTAGCGATTATTGGAGATCGGAAGCCCTAGTGGGTCTCTCGTTACTTGATATGATGAATTTGAATAATGATATATTATTGCAGACTGATTGTCATAAGCTAGGTTGTCTAGACTAATGTGATATGGACTATGTCAAAAAAATGTCACAAACTGCGTGGCAGAGTGCATCAGATCATGCTCCAGCAGGGTCAATGTACCCTAGGGCCAGATGACGGCTGGTAGGTATTGCTTTGTCAGTTGGGCCTTAATGGCAAATGTCAGTGTAGAGGTATCTACCATTGATGCAGTTCCGGTATTGAGGAACTTTGTCGGATGCGTTTCATGTGGCCGAGCTTGAGGCTATATATATGTTGTTGCAATGAGCAACTTGACTCGATGTGCATTCCCTTTGCTAGATGTATTCGTGGATTGGGTGGCATGTCGCCACATGTATGGTATCAAAATCGGGTGGCATGCCACCACATGTATGGTATCTGGATCTGGTGGCACGCCACCACGGGTATGTTGTTGGAACGGGTTGTGCACTGCAACAATGTGATGTGGAAAATATAGCTTCCTATATGTTACTTTGTATACAATACTTCCTAGCTTCTGAGGAATAGTCCGTATTGGGTACCGCTCGGGGAATAGCACATCGGTTGTGTCCTTTTAGGATTTGATATCGTATATCAATTGTATCACCGCAAGTGTGATTGATTACTTGAGTTCAGACCTAAATATGTGCGTGGCTGACCGTTTTGAGCATGGTGACTTGAGGTGCCTCATGAGTAATAGTGCTGGATGGAATCATGAGCTGTGGTAAGGCCACGTGGTATCAGTTAAAAAGGGAAATGGATTTATGAATGGTTGACCCGAGAGATGAGTTCGGTATATCGCGTGTTTCAGCTGCCGTGGGCAGGATATGAAGGTGTTGGACTAAGACTCTATCTAATGAGAAAGGTTTTTCTGCTAGTATTTGGTCATGGTTGCCTATTTTTGTGATTAGAGACCATCGTCTCGAGAGATTCGGTTGTTTGATACATCATGTGATCTCACCCGGGGTGGCAAGTATGGTTTATTACAGTTGGTTCGGGTGTATCCTGAGTATAGTCATGGGATTAGGTTCTGGTATATGATTTCGGAAAGTGCAATGTGGTCTATGGTTCGGATGGGCTGTAAAATTCCAGCTATAGTGTGTACGGACTTATGTGAGATAGGGTGACGTGGGATCGCCCCGAATATATGCTTGGTAAGGTCATTCAACTATTGGGTTACTTCTAGTAAACCTCTTGGTCCGCTCGAGGATGAGCGTTTGCTAGTTGGGGAGAATGTGATGACCCGACCCATCATCATGTGAGTTATCACCTCGTTATCCCTGTTAAATACTTGTTAATGTTTCAATATGCATGTTTGGCGAGTTTGAGTCAATTCGGATTGAGTTTAGTTGAAATGAGACAAAAAGTCTCTTAGAAGAAGGAATAGTTGGAAAAAGTCAATTGGATGTTGACTTGTGAGTTAGAGAGCTCGGAATCAAATTCTGATGATCCTGGAGGTCATTTATGAGCTAGGAGAGTGATCAGAAATGAATTTGGAGGTCCGGTGTAGTTTTAGGCTTGAATTGGCTAAAGTTGAATTTTGGCGAAATCCGAACGGTAGGTGAGATTTTGATCCGGGAGTCGGAATGGAATTCCGACAGTTGCAGTAGCTCCGTTAGGTGATTTTGGATATGCCTGCAGAAAAGTTTAGGTCATTTGGAGGTCGTTTGGTCGGGTTTTCGGTCGAATGTGGGTTGCGAAAGTTTAAATGAAAACTTAGGCTTGAATTCGCTTGGATTCGATGTTTTCCGTATTTAAGGGTGTATTTCTAGGATTGAAACAAGTTTGTATCGTATTATGGAGTATGTTGGTGGTTTGCATTGGGGTCCCGGGGGCCTCAGGATGATTTCGGGGTTCCAAATGGACCATTTTGAACCAAAGTGAGCAGCTGATCTGCTGCACTTATTGTAGAAAAATTTAACTCATCGCGATCACAGGCCTGGCCATGCGATCGCGTAGTGTATCAAAGTGAGGCTGGGAGATTTCTCTTCGCGATCACAAGAAGAGTAATGTGATCGCGTAAGGTCGAGGGGTTGAGCATCGCGATCGCGAGGGTATTGAGGCGATCGCGAAGGGTCGAGTTCGAGTGCAGTGCGATCACGTTCGTTCTATTGCGATCGCGTATGGGTGCTGAGTTGGTCACTGCAATCGCGTCCAGGTCCATGTGATCACGTAGAGGAGAAGGGTGGTCGCCCAGAAAATGTGCATCGCGATCGCGAGCCTAGGGCTGCGATCGCGTAGGGTTAAAATGTCTGGCAGTGAATTTAAGTCCAGAACATTTCAGTCGCGGCCCTTCATTCATAAAACACCATTGTTGAGTCTTAGAGAGAGAAATTGATGGGAAATTGCTGGGATTTCATTGGGTTATCATCGGAGGTAAGTTTTATGGTTCAATTATGTGTTTTTATCTTAGAATCCTCCTCCATTTCACTGAAATTGGATGAATTAATGGGGGAATTTAGCCCTATGCCAGGATTATGCTAAAATGTTGATTTGAATGGGCAAACGGAGTCCGATTTTTGAAAACTTTATATGTATGGACTCGTGTTGAGATAAGGGTTCCGAAAATATAACGTTCGTAATTTTTCGAGAAGCGTACTAAAAGTTGAATTTTTACAACTTTGTGGCTTTTGGTGCAAATTGAGTTATTTCGAATGGGCTGTGTCTAATTAGCCTATATTGATGTATTCTCATTGATTTTGAGCAGATTTGGCATCTGAGGTAATTGAATTGTGAGGCAAGCGCAAGGCAGACTAGGCTTCTACCGGATCGAGGTGAGTGGTGGTAGTAAATAATATACTGAGGGTTTGAAACCCCGTACTTGCACTATACAGTGCTATGTTGAGATGCGACGCGCGTCATGTGACGGGCGTGGTGACATTGTGATTGGGGGATTGGACTTGGTCCTTCCTGACTGATAGTTTATTGTGTATTATGACTGTGAATGAGCTTATAACTGTGTAGTTGGGCTGGTAGCCATGTTTGGGGCCTTGTGCCGATCTGTAGAGCATTAGGGAAACCTGTAGAGCTAGGTGACCCCTATATATCATGTTGGAAACATACACTCAATCGTAATATTAGCTGTATAGCATATCGTGGGCCAGTACTAGATGTGAACTGTGAGAGAGACTACTTAGGGTGGAAATTCCCTGATTTAGCTGAGTGGGCCTGGAAGGCCAAGTCTATACTGACAGGAATAGGGTCATAGACCCAGTATGAGGTATTATATATATATACCTACATTAGATCGGGCTGCACGCCGCATCAGCATATGTATTGGATCGGATTGCACGCCTCCGTAAAATACAAGTGGGTCGGATTGCACGCCGCAATATTATTGCGCTTGGGCTATAGGAGCCCCTTCGGAGTGTGAGTCTGCACACATTCTCAGTGGGCGCTGGAGTGTATTATGGGATCAGGCTGCACGCCGCAGTAGTATATATATATATATATATATTGGATCGGATTACATGCCGCAGTAATATATGTATGTATCGGGCTGCACGCCGCAACATCATAGCGCTTGGGCCGAGGGAGCCCCTCCGAAGTCTGTATACACCCCTAGTGAGCGCCTCTGACGTTAAATGGAGCGGGCTGCACGCCGCAATGGTATATGTATTGGAGCGGGCTGCACGCCGCAGCAATTTACTTATACATATATATATATATATATATACCTATATATATATTGCAGTGGGCTACGCGCCGCCGCATTGTAGACATATGTATACATATATATACATTGGATAGGCTGTACTCCGTAGCAGTACGAGTAAGGACTAGGCCAGCGTGGGACCTTGGTGAGATAGGTGTGGACTGGAATTTGGGGGTATTCACTGTTGAGATGACTTACCTGTGAGGTTAACCTTAGAACTGTTTAGTGATAGTACATGTGTTCTCACTTTCAGTTGTTATTTATTATTATTACTCACTGAGTTGAAATATACTCACCCCACTCCCCTGCACTTTTTGTGCAGATATACAGGTTTAGGAGAGCAGTTGAGCTATTGTAACTACTAGTATTATCACCATTCCGTGGAGACTTCGAGGTAGCTGCCGACGTCCGCAGTACCTGATCTCTTCCTCTTTACCATTTGTTGTTTCCACTATGCTTAGACTTGACTGTGTAGTGGATCTCATTTGTAGAGGCTCAAACTTGTGACACCACGATTTGGTTAGGACTGTACTCTTGTATTTCGTTTCCACACTTCTTGATTTGTTATGAAAATAAGCTAATTACGCCGATTAATCATTATAAATTTATAATTGGCTAGTTTAATTGGATAAAATGGTCGGGCTTGCCTAGCATTGTGTTGGGCGTCATCACGACCAAGGTTTGGGTCGTGATAGCCCCAAACATGGTAATTAGCCCAATTCACAGTAATAAGGTATGCGTCTCAATCGTCAATATAGTGTAAATAACACTCGGGATAGACCAAGTCACAATCCATATCGGTAAACG
Organism: Nicotiana noctiflora; assembly: GCA_032618575.1. Classification (NCBI taxonomy): domain Eukaryota; kingdom Viridiplantae; phylum Streptophyta; class Magnoliopsida; order Solanales; family Solanaceae; genus Nicotiana; species Nicotiana noctiflora. Next base: position 70,524 of record JASVEL010000387.1, on the reverse strand, counting down.
ACCCCGCACTCGTCATAGAATGTATGTCACGCCTCAATATAGCATTACAATGTGAAAGTCCGGGGTTTCAAACCCTCAGAGCAGCATTTACATATATTACTCACCTCTAGCCGGCCAAAGACTAGCTCGCAATGCCCTTTCCTCGCGAATCGACCTCCTCGTGCGTCGAATCTGGCCAAAACCACAACGAATACATTACAATAGGCTAAGGGAATATAACTCAATCAAAAAGACACGAAAAAATATTGAAAATCACAAAATTTACAAAACCTGAGCCACGAGCCCACTTCCCAAAAATCCTCTTATGCGATCGCATGACTGCCCCTGAGATCGTAGAGAACAGCCTTCCACACCTATGCGATCATACTCCAAGCTCCGCGTTTGCATAGAACAAAATGCTGCTAGGGACCCCAGGTCCACTTACACTATGTGATCGCAACACCACAAACGCGTCACACTGAACATTTTCCCAACCTATGTGATCGCACACCCTCATACGCGATCGCATAGAGCAAAATCTCTGCAACTCTTCATCTATTTTCTGCAACTCCCAAAGGCCAAAATTGGTCAGATTGACCACCCGAAATTACCCCGAGGCCCCCAGGACCTCAACCAAAAGCACCAACATATCCCAAAATATTATACGAACTTGTTCCAATCATCAAAACATGTCAAACAACACTAAAATCACCAATTCACACAAGATTCAAGCCTAAGTTTCTTCAAAACTTCCGAAACACGCATTCGATCATAAACCCAACCAAAACACCTCCAAAAGACCTGAAATTTTACCCGCACATCCAACATCGTCTAACAGAGCTACTACAACTCTCGGAATCCCATTCCTACCCTCGGATCAAACTTACCTATCAATCGAAATTTGCCAAAATACTAACTTCGCCAATTCGAGTCTAATTCTACACCGGACCTCCAAAATCAATTCCGATCGCACTCCTAAGTCACAAATCATCCCCAGAAGCTAACTGAATCATCGGAATTTGTATTCGAGCCCTCTAAATAAATAGTCAACTTTTGATTGACTTTTCCAAAACAAGCTTTCCTTTAAGAGTCTAAGTGTCTCATTTCTATCTATAACTAATCCAATTCGACTCGATCACCTCAAATACCAATAATGAAGCATAGAGAAACTTAATATAAGGAAACAGGGTGGTAACTCACGTGACAATGGGCCGGGTCGTCATATCCTTCCTAACTAAAACAAATGCTCATCCTCGAGTGGGTCAAATAACATACTTGGAGCCTCAAACAGGTGAGGATATATGCTCCACATCTCCCCATTGGTCTCCCAAGTAGCCCTCTCCACGAGCCAACCTCTCCATTGCACCTTCACTGAAGCTATATCCTTCGACCTCAATTTTCGAACTTGACTACCCGAAATAGCCACTGGCTCCACATCATATGTCAAATCATCATCCAACCGAATTGTGATGAAGTCTAAAACATGAGACGGGTCCCCAACATACTTCCAGAGTATGGAAACATAAAATACCGGATGAACCCCCGACAAGCTAGGTGGAAAAGCAAGCATATAGGCCACCCCCCCAATCCTCCTAAGTACATCAAAAGGCCCAATGAACCTCGGACTCAGTTTCCCTTTCTTTCTAAGCCGTATGACGCCCTTCATAGGCGAAACCTTCAACAAGACCTTCTCGCCCACCATATAAGATTCATCTCGAACCTTCTGGTCCACATAACTCTTTGCGAATAAGCTGTACGAAGTCTCTCCAAGATCACCTTCACCTTATCTAAGGCATCCTGGACCAACTCTATCCCCAATAGCCTAGCCTCGCCGGGCTCAAACCAACCAACCAGAGATCTACACCATCTCCCATATAAGGCCTCATACGGTGCCATCTGAATGCTGGATTGATAGCTGTTGTTGTAGGCAAACTCTGCAAGTGGCTAGAACTTGGCCCAAGGACCTCTAAAATCAATGACATAGGCATGTAACATGTCCTCCAATATTTGAATAGTACGCTCGGGTTTCACGTCCGTATAAGGATGAAACGATGTGCTCAACTCTACCAAGGTACCCATCTCTCACTGAAAAGTCCTCCAAAACTGGGAGGTAAATTGAGTACCCCTATCTAAGATACTAGAAAATGGAACCCCATGCAACCGAAAAATCTCCCAGATGAAAATCTCTGCTACGCGCTCAGAAGAATAGGTAGTACACACAGGAATGAAGTGCGCGGACTTGGTCAGCCGATCCACAATCACCCAAATCAAATAAAACATTTTCGATGTCCGAGGGAGCCCACTCACAAAATCTATAGTGATCCTCTCCCACTTCTACTCCGGAATAAATATGCATTAAAGTACACCACCGAGCCTCTAATGCTCATATTTCAACTGCTGACAGTTGAGACACCGAGCTACAAGACTCACAATATCCTTCTTCATTCTCCTCCACCAGTAATGCTATCTCAAATCCTGATACATCTTCGCGGCACCCGGATAATAGAATGCCGCGAGCTGTGGGCCTCCTCTAATATCAACTCCCGAAGCCCATCGATATTGGGCATGCAAATATGACCCTGCATCCTCTTCACCCCATCATCATCAATAGTCACATCTCTGACATCATCATGCTGGACCCTATCCTTAAGGACAAGCAAATGCAGATCATCATACTGGCTCTCTGATGCGGTCATACTAGGAAGACCGAGAAACCATATAAGCCAACACTCGACTAGGCTCTGAAATATCTAGCCTCACTATCCGATTGGCCAAAGCCTGGACATCAACACCCATACTAATCTCCTTCCGGCTCAAAGCATCAACCACTACATTGGCCTTCCCCGGGTGATACAATATGGTAATATCATAGTCCTTGAGTAACTCCAGCCATCTCCGCTGTCTCAAATTAAGATCCTTCTATTTGAACAGATGCTGAAGGCAGCGATGATCAGTATACACCTCACACGATACACCATATAAGTAGTACCTCCAAATCTTTAAAGCATGAACTATGGCGGCCAACTCCAAATCATGTACAGGGTAGTTCTTCCCTTAGGGCTTCAACTGACGAGAATCATATGCGATAACTCTACCCTCCTGCATCAACACACATCCGATCCCAACACTTGAAGCATCACAATACATAGTGTAAGAATCAAAAGTTGATGGGAAAACTAACACTGAAGCTGTGGTCAAAGCTATCTCGAGCTTCTAAAAGCTCTCATCGTACTCATCCGACCATACAAATGGTGCACCCTTCTGTGTCAACTTGGTCAAGGGCAAAGTAATAGATGAAAAACCCTGGACGAACCGACGATAATACTGCCAAATCGGAACTTTGAATCTCCATGGCTGAGGAAATGTCTAGGCCAAATCTACACTGACTCAATCTTTTTCGAATCAACCTGAATGTCATCACTGGACACCACGTGTCCTAGAAAAACCACGGAACCAAGCCAGAACTCACACTTGGAGAACTTTGCATAAAGCTTCTCCCCCTCAATCTCTGTAATACCACTCTCAAATGTTGAGCATGCTCCTTATGGCTACGGGAGTACACCAGGCTGTCATTAATAAAAACGATAACAAATGAATCCAGATACGACCAAAATACGCTGTTCATTAGATGCATGTACGTGACTGGGGCATTAGTCAGCCCGAAAGACATAACCAAAAACTCATAGTGCACATATCTCATACTGAAAGCCTTATTCATAATATCAGAATCCCTAATCTTTAACCGGTGATAGCCTGAACGGAGATTAATATTAGAGAATACCCTTTCTCCCTAGAGCTGGTCAAAGAAATCATCAATACGCGGTAGTGGATACTTGTTCTTCACTGTCACCTTATTCAACTGCCTATAGTCAATAAACATTCTCATTGTGCCATCTTTCTTCTTCACAAATAAGACCGGTGCACCCCACGGTGACACACTCGGGCGAATGAACCCTATATCTAGGAGTTCCTGAATCTGCTCCTTCAAGTCTTTTAACTCTGCTGGTGCCATACGATAGGGAGGAATATAGATAGGCTGAGTGGCCGATACCAAATCATACCGAAATCAATGTCCCTGTCCGGCGGCATGCCCGACAGGTCTGCTAGAAACACATCAGGGAAATCCCTCACAATGGGAACTGAATCAAGACTAGGAGTCTCAGCTCCGAAATCTCTCACAAATGCCAAATACGACAAACAACCTTTGACAACCATCCGCTGCACCTTTAGGAAAGAGATCACCCTACTGGGTACATAATTAGTCATACTACGCCACTGAATCCTCGAAACACCCGGCATAGCCAAGGTGACTGTCTTTGCATGACAGTCTAGAATTGCATGACACGGAGATAACCAGTCCATTCCCAACATAACATCAAAGTCTACCATGCTCAAAAGCAATAAATCAACTCGGGTCTCCAGACCCTAATAGTAACAAGACAAGATCGATACACATGGTCCATAACAATAGTATCGCCCACCGGGTAGATATGTGCACATGTAAATCAAGACACCTTCGGGTCGTACACAATTGGTGAGCAAAGTGTGAAGATACATAGGAATAAGTAGAACCGAGATCAAATAGAACAGAGGTATCCTTGTGGAAGACTGGGATAATACCTGTGATAAGAGCATCTGATGCAATGGCATCCCCCCTGTATGGGAGAGCATAGAATTGAACCTGACCACCACCAGATCAGTCTCCACCCTAGGGCCGCCCCTAGCTATCTGGACCCTACCCCTACCTGACTGGAAAGGTGCTGAAGTAGATAGGGTAGAAGAGGAGGGTTAATCCCTCTGCTGATACCGACCACTACGAAGTTGAGGACACTATCTCCTCATGTGACCAAACTCACTGCACTTGTAGTAACTACCCGGTGCTGGAGAAGGGGACTGAAGGGAACCCCTCGCACCAAAATAACCAGCCGATGCGCTTTGCACAGAAGAACCCTGAGTTGAAAGGGCATATGATGAGCTCTAAGATGGGAGGGCACTAAGTGAAGACTGGCCCTGCTGGAACCCCTGATGACCGCATCCTGAAGACGCCCCACGATGCTTGGGATGAGCCGACAGGTGAGGCCTAAAAGAACGACCTCTACTCTGCTGAACCTGGCCCCTAAACGGAGCACCACTCAAGCTACCCGATCCTCGAGGCCTCTTGGCCTCTCTCTCCTCTCTCTCCTGATGGCAAGCCATCTCAATATCACGAGCAATATCAACTGCATCCTCAAAGGTATGACTCAGAATCCTCTCTCGAGTCATCAGAATACGGATGGGATAAATGAGTCCGTCCACACACCTCCTAATCCTATCCCGATCAGTCGGGACCATCCATGGAGCATAACGAGCCAACTCAGAAAATCTCACCTTATACTGAGACACGGTCATATCTCCTTGATGAAGCTACTCGAACTATCTACACAGCTCCTCCATCTAAGACTACGGTACCCACTTCTCTAGGAAGAGGGTGGAGAACTCCTGCCATGACAAAGGCGCTACACCTACCGGCCTACGCCGCTCATCTTCCTCCCTCCAAGTGAAGGTTGATCTTGAGAACTGAAAGGTAGTAAATAATACCCCGCTCGACTCTAAGATCCCCGCTGTCTGAAGCATACGTCGACACTTGTCGAGAAAACCTTAGGCATCCTCGTCCAGAACACCACTGAAAGCAGGAGGTGAGAGCTTACTGAACATCTCAAGATGACGTTGCTTATCGTCTGGCATAGCTAGAACAACATCACCCTAAACCGAGGAAACCGACTGAACTGGTGCAACCTGCTGAGCTGGTGGCGCCTCTGGTGTCTGCAACCCCTGCACTACCTGCTCAGGCGTCCGAGCAACGAGGGTTCTGATTGCCTCCTCCAGCCTGAGAAGCAGCTACTGCGGTAGTGGCTAAAACTGCCTCAGCCAGGTCAGTGCAAACTCATAATATCTGAGCCAAGGCCTCCTGAAGGACTAGAATCACAATGGGCACCGCCGGTGCCCGAACAAGTGCTACTGGAATGTCTATAGCTGGAGCCTGATCGTGAGCCGGGGCAACTAGTGGAGCAACAAGTGTTTCCCTCGTGGCTCTACCTCTATGACGACCACGACTGCGACCATGACCTCTGGTTACCTCAGTAGGTGGTACATGTGGTCGTCCGCCACGTCCGGTAGCACGGGTTCTCTCCATCTGCGAGATAATAGGATACCATAATTTAGTTCTCAGATTAACAAAGTCGCACGATAAGAATTCCAATAATATGAAGTTTCCTAAAGGTTCTATAGCCTCTCGAGGAAAAATACAAACGTCTATGTACCGATTCATGAGACTCTACTAAACTGGCTCATGAGTCGCGAGACCAAGTTACCTAGGCTCTGATACAAACTTGTCACGACCCCAACCTGGTCATGATGGCGCCCAACACACTACTAGGCAATCCCGACCATTTCTAATATTCAACCCTATTGATAAACATAGATAGATAGATAAAATAGTGAATCACCAAACCATTTAAGTCAAAGATCAGGAAATACTGATAAAAATGCAGAAGTTTAACAAAATACAGAATATAGCCCAACCAATGACCCTGTGTCACGAACATGAGCCTCTAGATATGGAGTGTAATCGTACTACAAGGTCTGTCTAAAATCTGATAATATGGAAACAAAAGATAGGGAAAGAGGGGAGGAATCTAAGGCTGCGAATGCTGTGCAGCTACCTCGATGCTCTTTAAAGCTAATTCTGTTATATCAAACTAGATCTACTCAGCCAGATAAGAACCTAGATCTGCATGCAAGGTGTAAGGAGTAAAGTGAGTACTCCGACCCAGAGAGTAATAAACATAAATACAGTCTAAAAGTAAGAAATCGCAGAAAATACACAAGGTAACCTATATGTAACAGTTCAGATCAATATCGGTGTAAACATGTAAAACGATAATACAATTAAGGGAATAATGCATGATAAGATTCAACACATATAACGGTACACTCTAGTACCCGTTGCAGCGTGCAACCTGCTCCACTTATTTAACGTCGACGACGCTCACTAGGGGTGTGTACAGACTCCGGAGGGGCTCCTATAGTTCAAGCGCAATATCATCCATCTTATGGCATCAAATAGTCTCTCGGCTACAATATCAGTATATCATTGTTGCGACGTGCATCCTGATCCATATAAAAAAAACCCCACTATCCGGTCCTCGACCCATCTCTGTCATATAAGTTCGCAGCCACTCGGGCATGACATACTATAGGGATCTCAGCCCTCATATCCTTTTCATTTAATATTCATGATTAAAAACACAGTCTTTATATTACTTTAACAATTGAAAACATGACTGAGAGTATAATTTATGCAAACGAGTTAGAAAAGCTAATGAAGATCCCCTAAGGATTCTACAGGTCGGAACAAGGACCTATACATGGCAATAAGATCAATTCACAGTAATAAGGTATGCATTGCAATCGCCAATATAGTGGAAATAACACTCTGGATAGACTAAGTCACAATCCCCATCAGTAAATGACCCTGCATTCGTCATAAAATACATGTCACGCCTCAATATAGCATTACGATATGAAAGTTTGGAGTTTAAAACCCTCAGAGCAACATTTACATAAATTACTCACCTCTAGTCGGCCAAAGACTAGTTCGCAATGTCCTTTCCTCGCGAATCGACCTCCTCGCACGTCGAATCTGGCCAAAACCACAACGAATACATTACAATAGTCTAAGGGAATATAACCTAATAAAAAAGACTCGAAAAAATATCAAAAATCACAAAATTCGCAAAAACCAAGCCTGGGCCCATTTCTCGAAAGTCGGAAATTTTTACGCCAAAATGTTCCTGATCTCTTCACGAATCTATACATGTAAAGTTTACCAAAATCGGAGTCCAAATGCTCCCTCAAATCCCAATTTCTCATTCAAAACCCAAGCCATAGTTCTTCCTTTTTAATCAATTTCCATCAATTTAGGTGTTGAAATCTATCACGACCCAAACCCACAGTGGTCGTGATGGCGCCTCTCATGAAGACAAGGCCAGCCAACTAATCCAATTCACCTATTTTAGAATTATTTTAACATAAATGAATAGAAAATATAACTTAATGGCATTAAAAACCGTTAATTCCAACCTGATACAACCCGACCGGGATGTCACAAGTCACGAGCATCTATAGAAGACTGAAACACAACTACAGGGCTAGTAACAATATACAAAGTAAACATCTAGAATCGAAGGACAAAGTCCGGTGCCGGGAACGCCGGTGGTCACCTTGCTCAGCTACAATAGTATACCTTCAATCAGCTAATAACCTGCTACCGGTGAATAATACCTATAATTGCCCGCGAGGTGCTGGGAGTAAAGTGAGTACTCCAACTTAGTGAGTAATAAGAGTAAATAATAACAGATCATCAAGAAATCACGTAAGAGCACTCCATCATGCAATATGGGACAACACAACCCCTTGAGAAAATAGTAAATCCGTGAAAATCCTTTAAGAATATTAGGCTCAGTTAAAAACCTCTTTTGAAAATATCCTTTTCCCAATAGTCAAACAAATGAATGCATAATCGTACTGTGCAAATCCGCATATAAGTCAACCCCTCGGACACAACACTCCAATAATAAATAACACCAGGGTATCTGGTAACAATGTAAGAAATAGCATGTATGCCAATGATATGAGAGTGTTGAATGTCATGCCACGTAGTACAAACAGGAACCATTGCATGAATGCAATGCAATGCATATGACCACGGCGGCGTGCAACCCGATCCATTTGGGTACCCGTGCTCACTGTGGGGGTTCAGACTCCGGAGGGCCTCCTACAACCCAAGCACAATATCAATATCATACCATTATGGCATGCAACCCAATCCATCCCCAGTCCATAAATGCATATGGAACACTGCTGTGGTGCACATCCCAATCTATGCTCAGTGTAGAAATTCACATAAGCCACTTGGGCGATACCAAAATAGCAATTCACAGTTCAAAACGTCAATAACATGTTGTCTAAGTTCTCCCATCTTAGAAAAATAGTTGAGTTTACAAATTAGTATTAAAACCCTAGATCGAGATCAAATATATGCACAAATAATACGAAAATAGTGATATCAATCCCTGAAGGTTTCACATAGTTGGCACGAAGCCCAAACATGGCAATCAGCCCAGATTAGGATAATAACAAGTAGTTCAGTCAAATACACAGTAAAATCAACAACCGGGACGGACCAAGTCACAATCCCCAACGGTGCTCTACCCCACACTCATATCCGGTGTGCAAGTCACATGAATACAATACTATGATGTGCAAATTCGGGGTTTTAAAACCTCAGGATATCATTTACAAGTATTACTCACCTCAAACCGGTAAAATATCTAGCTCGCAATGCCTTTTCCCCTCGAATCCGCCTCCACGCGTGTCAAAGCTAACCAAAATAAGAGCGAATACATCACATTATGCCAAGGGAATAATACCCAATAAAAAATAATTAAAATATAGCAAAAATCTCGAAACTAGCAAAACTCGAGCCTCGGGCCCGCTTCTCGAACAGTTACGAAACTTACATTACGAGATTCCTCATCATGCCATGAATCCGTACATATCAAGAACTCCCAAATCTGAGCTCAAATAACCTATCAAATTCCAATTTGAAATACAAAAACTCAAGTCCTAGCTTTACCCCTTTTTGATGAATTTCAACCAATTTGTATGTTAAATATATCATAATCTCGTATATTTAGGCTAAAGAACTTACCTCAAATCAATCCTCCTTGATTCCCTCTTCAATTAGCTATCCCAAGCTTCAAAATCGCTCAACAATGGAGGAAAAATAACATAGGCTCGCGAATGAAATATCAACAAAAACACTTCTGCCCAGGCGCTCTACTCTATGCGATCGCGACCCTAGGCAAGCAATCGCGATGAACAAATTTCTAGAGCCCTAAAAATGTTTAATGCGAACGCAACAGAAGCAATGCGATCGCGATTATTCACTTCCCATGCCTACACGAACAGGGCCAATTATATGCAAAAGCGTAGCATAAGAACATGCTGCCCCAAGATCCTCTTATGCGAACGTAGGATACACCATGCGATCGTGTAGCTTCACCTTCCAGTTTGATGCGATTGCGAGACTGTTGATGCAATCGCGAAGGCCATTTTACAAGCTCTCAATTTACTCTAAGCGTTTGCATCTCTACCCACACGAACGCACTGAAAAAATCTGCTGCAACATCACAGCTGAAAACCTATAACATTTGAGTCCAAAAAATAGTCCGATTGACCACCCGAAATCATCTCGAGGCCCCCGAGACCTCAACCAAAGGCACCAAAACATCTTAAAACATTTTTCAAACTTGTTCTAATCTTTAAAACGCATCAAACAACACGAAAACCATCAAATGACATCGAATTCAAGCCTAAGTTCTTCTAAAACTTCCGGAACTCGCATTTGATCAAAAACCTGACCAAACGACATCCGAATGACCTAAATATTCGCACACACATCCAAAATTACCTAACAAAGCTACAGTAACTTTTCGATTTCCATTCTAAACCTTGGATCAAAATGTCACCTATCAACCGAAATTCGCCAAAATACTAACTTCGCCAATTCATGACTAATTCTACAGCGGACCTCTAAAATCAATTCCAATCGCACTGCTAAGTCACAAATCACCTCTCGAAGCTAACCAAATCACCGGAATCACATCCGAGCCCTATAACTCATAAGTCAACATTCGGTTGACTTTTCCAACTTAAGTCTTCCTTAATGAGGCTAAATGTCTTATTTTTTAATCAAAATCAATCCAAATCAACTCTAACACACCACAAAGAGATAACGCAACATGAATAAGCATGAAATGAGGGAAATGGAGCAATAGCACATGAGACGATAGGTTGGGTCATCACATCCTCCCCAACTTAAACAAACGCTCATCCTCGAGCGTACCTAGAGTTGTCCTAGAAGTCAACCAATAGCTGAATGACCTTACCAATTATATACTTGGGGTGACCCCACGTTACCCTATTTTGCATAAGTCCGATAACACAATATAGCTGAAATCTCACAATCCATCTAGGCCACAAACCATAGAACTACATTGCACTTTTCGAAATCATACACAAGATCAGAACTCACGTCTACATTCGTAATAAACCCAAACCAGCTGTAATATCCCATACCTGCAACCCCAGGTGAGACCATCTGATATACCACATAATCCAAACACTCGAACTGATCACTTCTACTCATCGCAGTTGCCACATTAACCAAATACTGATAGAAACTCTAATTAGTTGAAGTCTTATTCTGACACTTTCATATACTGCCAACGATAAATCAAACGCGTGATAGATCGTAACCATTCCTCAGATCAACCATTCATGAAGCCACTTCCCTTTGACTAATATCACAACATAGTTTCGGCTGAACCTCGATATTATCCTTCTAACAAGCTAAAATCAAATCTGTTTGTATTCTTTAACGACTCCAACGATCACCTCGAACCCAACACACCACTCTGGTGATATGACACCTCAATACAGGCCTAAGCCATAACTTGCATAATACGCGCACTAATAAGAGACGGTTCGAACATACTCAGATCATGACAATTGACTCAAACGAATGAGTTGTACCTCAAGCTCATCAGTACCACTACAACACAAGGCTAAGACCCCATCTCACTTCATAGAAATAGAATACCTAAATCTACCCCGAAAGGTCATATCTCTACGTAGCCTCGCTACAATGCACGATCCTGTCCAAACACCGTTACACACAAAACACCTCAAGGTCGCTATTGTCAAAATCGACAGCCACGCACAATTTGATATCTGAAACCAAAGCAATTCATTACACCCATGGTGGAACAAATAACATATGACATGCAACCTGTTAGGTCATAGCCAATACTCCATTTACCAAGCAACACTCAATTACTCTTCTTGTTTGACTTCCATTATGAATCCCCAATAGAACTGCACCACGTGTGACCATAACCAACAAATCAAGACACCTCACAACACCGAAAAAAACAACTCATAGATCTCCCCAGATCACTAACAAGTTTAATAACGGTCAAATCAACATGTCCCTCAACAATACCACTCGTGACTATCCAAGCTAATTCAAGCTAAATACGTAGCCACATTGTCTTGCCAACGAACTCAATACCAAGAAGGCTGAAGCTGCTTCTTCCACTACCATAACTTTTACCGGAGTCATACATTATGGTGCTTGGCACCAAATAATATCGAAATCCACAATCTCGCCAGGTGACATGGCCGACCACAAGAAACACATCCAATAAAGTCTCTCAATACCGGAAATGAATCAATGGTGTAAACCTCTACACTGAAACCCGCCACGAAGGCCCAATTAAGAAAAGCAATCCTTCCCAGCCATCCGCTGGTCTTTGGAATACAAACCACTCTGCTAGAACATAATCCGATGCACCTCGCCATGCAACTTGTGGCATTTTCCGATATAACCCATAACACAATAGTCTAGAATAACCCAACACTGAGACAACTAGTCTACACCCCAATATCATATCCAAAATCTAATATGCCAAGCAAAGAAAGATCCACTCGGGCCTCCAAATCCAAATAGCCTCTAAACAGTGCCGAATACACATGATCCACAACCACAACATAGACTGTATCCCCAGTCTCTAACTCCATATAACACACAAATCATTGTAAAATTCCGTAGCATGAATACATATTACATCTCAAGTACCCAATCATTCCACAAGAGATATTCCAAAATTTCTCTGTGCCATCAACAAACTCAAATATCAAGAGTCGATCCAATAAGAAAATGTCGCAATACCACCGAAGTATTATTGGTTTAATTACATTACCCTTTTTTTTCTCAGACATTTACTCTCGCCAAATCACTTCCGTTTAGTAGAACCATTTCCTTGATTACCTTAGGCTGCCCGTTGCCTAAGAATCTTATGAACTCTTTTACAAAACTGAACTGAACCGTAACTTACCTAACCAAGAACTTCCGTTGATCCCATTAAGAGAATAATCACACATCCCACGCTTCGTTTGCCCGTAGAAAGATATATATATATCTCTAAACCACGGTAAAACCCAACGAGGACTCTTTACCAATTCCATTTGTACAAGCTAAACTGTCAGGACTGAATCTCTACCCAAACCGAGCTAAGCAAGCCGTCAAAACTCAAGAACCTTGCTGCACATTACCTGTAAAAGCTCATTACCTCAAACACATTCGATGAATTAATCATATCCTTACCATACCGATTCCATATACTATCAAGCTATTCTGTCTATCTAGTTTCCCTTCTGATTCATCATCAACTTGATATTCCTCCCTCGTCGTAGCATCACAATGCCTCAATCCAGGCTTACCATGTAAGACTTGAACATGAGACCACACCGTCTAAGACCCATAAGCCACTGCATACTCTCTCAAATGTTCCCAGATATACCACATTCTAAAATTCTTTACTCCGAAGAACTTCCTACGAATCAACACTTGTTACCTTACTTTCCAAATACTGATACATAGAATTCCATAACTAACACAGAATACCACAAGTCTTGACCTTTCCGATGAAAACACGGTCTCTGATAACATACACAACCTTAAAACTCTGGATGGTTACATGTAGGATCTTGAACATATTAAAATCATTCTCGAGAGTCATTCACTCTTATTCAACTGCAAATTACCTAACTTAACAAACAGAACCACTCGTGCCTTATTAGCACTCTAACACCACATGATATGATCTCATTCCAATACAAACAAACATCTTGCTTCACTATATACTGAGTATTCTGTATCAACAATAGCTCAAGACATGCTATTAATTTTTCTCACATCTACGATGCACCATATAACCTTTGTCAAAATTTTGCTTCACTCGTGCCATCCTCGGCTCAATTTAGCAACCAGGATGGATATGCCAGCATACCTCGAAATAGAACCAACATAGCACAAAACCGTGCGATCAGCTAATCAATAGCAACCTTCCCAACTTTGCTCGAAGCCATATATCAAGACACCCTGAACAATTCATAACACTATTACTTTAATGATGCCACACTGAGATTAAACTCAAATTTGAAAACACAAATTATCTAGCACTGGAATCCTCTGCAAACCTCGCATTCATCCCCACATCAATTGAGTCCACTCTCTTAAGCAACCCGAATTCTCAGATTTCAACACATACCCTTCAATACACATGAGAATTATAACACTCAAGAACACTCCGCAAGGGATAACCCACATGCTTCACCTCAATTTAGTACTTCAACATACCTTTCACCATTATACGCGTTACACAATCAATTAGCCTATCTGAGTCTACATTTATACCGCTATGTGTATTGCACTCTGCTTTCCAACTAGGAGAAACAAAGATATTCTTCCCGCGCCCATAACTCGAGCCACACAACAATTCACAATAGGAATCGAAACACTTATCAGTTCTACTATTATCCAGCAGACTCATCCGTCACTACCAAGATTGTGAGCACGTGATTTTTGCTTTAAGCAAACAAATTCCAATATTAAAAATAAATAAGATCTTTGATGTGCAATTATGTGTTTAATTGAAATAAATTGTGTGATTGTGATTTAAATAATTTGATATTAAAAACTACAAAAAGAGTTAATTAGAAAATGTCACAAAAATAAGGAAAATTAAAGAAAATTAACAAAAAATACAAAAATACCGAAAAATTAAAGAAAATAGCAAAAAATGTCATAAAAATACCAAAAAATTAGAAAAAAATAGGAAAATAAAAGAGAAACAACAATTAAAAATGAATACAAAAAGAGAAAATAAAATACAAAAGAAAAATACAAAGGAAATAATTAAATACAAGATAAAATACATAAAATACAATTAAAATTGGGCTACAATTAAAAATATTGGCGCAAAGTGTAAACAGCCCAATGGATTGGCCGTTACAGTCCAAAGATTAAATCTAAACGACGGCGTATTGAAGAATCAAATCTCAACCGTTGAGATACTGATCCAACGGACCACGTGAGGCGGTGTGAATATAAATGAAACGACGTCATTAAAAGATTAAATCTTGGCCGTCCAAATAAGTTGATCAAACGGATACTGATGAGTCTCTTAAAATGACTAAACGACACAGTATACTAAATAAATCCTGGTCGTCCACATTTGAAGATCCAACGGAGGTCAGGCAATCTCTCATTTAATGAAACGACGATGTCTAAGGAAATTTAATCCTGGCCATTGATCATAAATGATCCAAAGGCCAGGATCGCCTAGGCCCAAGGGAGTATATAAACCCCGTCTCTACGTTCAGAGACCAAATTTATATACACACATACAAACCCTAGCCGCCAGTCTCATCTTCTTCTTCACCTTCTTCAGCCGTCTCCAATGGAGACTGGCCAGAACCCATGGCCATTTCCGGCCACAACCAACCTCAAACCCTCTTCTTTTTTCTCTTTCTCACCAAAACCACCCTGAAAAACCTAGTAAACCAGAAAAACCCTTTGTTCTTGAAAGTCCGATCACCGGAGCTTTTGCCGGTGACCTTCAATCTATGCTTTTGCCTCCCATATTAACACCCCATGACCACTATAAGGGGATCTTTCACCCCATATAGTTGGTTTCCTTCGAATCATCTTGGATTTGTTCGAATCTTGCAAAGAAGTTTGCTGGAACCCTACCTTCGGCGAACACCCAAACACAACCCACCCCCAAATACACCCCAATAACACCGAGAACACTCTTCTACCACCAAAAACCTAAAAATAGACTCATTTGAGGAAAATCTGGAAAAAATCAGACTTCAAGTATCTGAAATCTTGAAGCCTGGGAAAAAGAAAAGAAAAAGAAAATAAAGAAAGAAATAAAGAAGAAGGAAAAGAACAAGAGACAAATCCTGCAAAGCTAAGTTCCTTGCATTCTATGCTTTTGTCTTAAGTTTTTCTTTTGCATATTTTCTGTTTATTTGCCTTCTTTGTTCTAGCATGCTTTTGACTGTTCGTCTTCTAAGATTTCTGTGTATAGTCTTTAGCATATTCTTGATTATTAGTCTTCTGAGGATTTCTATCATTAGCTTATTATAATCTCATCTATCTTGTTCTTTACACGTAACTGATATGTTTTAGCTCCTTAGGGTTTTCTATAAGTCAACACATGAATCTGATTTGAATATGTTTCTTTATGTTTGATTCGTTCACTGTGCCTAAGTCTGAAATTAAAATTTAGTTAATTAGGATTCAACCATTATCAAATTTCCCTCTGAGTTCTGGTTAATTGACGAATGATTTTTTATTAGGGCTATGTGTGCAAAACGACATAAATTGGCTATATTTGTAATTGATTTATATGTTAGACTATGTTAAATTCTATTGTGCTTTGTGGTATTGGTTATAACTGTAAAGACAAGTGTAGTTATCTGGCTATTTTTGAAAATTACCTAATCTGGCAATTATTGAAAATGACCTAGTCTAGTCATTCCTGAAACATTAGAGTAGTTCTGCAATCTAATCCTGGTTAGTTAATGTTAATAAAAGTGGTTAGTTTTGCAATCTAATTCTGATTAGCTAAGTGATAATAAAATGTTACATTTTAAAAGAGGTTAAAATTGAAAAGGCTGTTGAGTTAAAATCTGGCCAAATCTTAAATAGGTTAGAAGATGTTGGCTAGTAGTTAAATAAGTATAAAATCTAAGATACCCTGACCTTAATAGATCAGGTAAATAACAAATAATAATAAGGGTACAAAGGGAATAAAAAATGGCATAAATGTGAATTTAATAGAGCATATAGGGACAAAACAGACCTTAAGGCTTAGTATTTCTGTAATTAGATATAAAATAAAGGGTAAAATAGGCCTAGTAAAAAGGTATAACTATGATAATCCTTAACAAGTGAGGGAACCATAGTAATATACCCTTAATAGAAGCAAAATAAATTCCCTAGAAACTTCCAGCAAGGGCTGGAAGGCATTTCGAGCCTAAAATAGAGGTACGATACTGTAATTAATAATAGAATTAAGAGGAGGGAACTAATAATAACAACAACAACAACAACAACAACAACAACAACCCAGTATAATCCCACAAGTGGGGTCTGGGGAGGGTAATATGTACGCAGACCTTACCCCTACCCGGGGGGCAGAGAGGCTGTTTCCAGGGAACTAATAATAAGAATTTTAAATTTCCCCCTCAAAATTTCACCCAAATCACCTATAAATAGACTGTCAATTAGCCTGAAAAAGGGTTGGATTCGAGAAATTCAGAGATTAAACATTCTGAAGTACAAATTAAGGGTTATACACCATAGATAGAGAGTAAAAAATTCTGAGTTAAGTCGAGTACAAATTCTAGAGTTCAACTAGATTCTTCTGCTGTTCTATATTACTGGACTCAATTGGATTTCTTATTCTGTTCATTCGCTTGCTTATCTGCTGGATTTGAGGATTATACTCGACTGTGTTATTACTGTTCTGCTGTGATTTTCTCCTCTATTGTTCTGCTGCTGTTGATCGCCGACTATCCTTCATCTCATTTGCTTCTTAGACTTATAAGTTTCCCTTTGCTGAATCAGGTACACATTTTTCTACCCAGATATGTAACTGTCAGCTAATTGAGGAAATGAAAATGCCATGAGTTGTTCAGAGGAAAATTCCTGCTGTATTTCGTAGATTTTTATGCTTATCGTGTGTTAGATCTTCTGTAATTTGATAGGAATATGTGTAATAACTAAATATGTATGAGAATCGAACAATGTAATAGATAGAGTAGAGTAGAGTATACGTTGTCATAATCACCCTAAAATTTAGTTTAAAAAACAAGTTAACTCATAACATCAATTCGTCCAGTTAATACTAGTTTCGTAATATGAATAATAGTCATATTAACCTTCATGAATTAGAATGTGATAATTAAAAATGATCAAATTTGTTATAGTCTATTTCTTCACTTCAATTAGTTTAATAACAATCTAGAATAGTGTAAGCTAGAATCAATAACCAATAAGAATTCAAATTTGCACATTTAAGTATCATATCACTGTTCGAAATAGCTGAAATAAGCAGTTTACTGTTAGGTTCTATTAGTAATTGATAGTTAGAATTCAGAATTAATGTTGATACACTTGTACTCCAGTTCCTTATGAAATAAAAAATGCTTTTGGTTGATTTACTTTATTAGTTGACGAGTATTTGCATGTTAGTTATGAAATCTCGATTCTGCTTTCTATTCCTCTCATCTGATCTGGGCTTGATAGACAGTACAGGCCCAGATCCAATTGGACTCATCTCTGGGCCTTTGAATAACAACTTTAACATATACTGGGTTTCTGAAACCCAGTTGTGTAGACTGGACTATTAAATTCAGTCCACAAACGTCGAGGCCTAGAAATGGAAATAACGGGCCTGGACACAGTTCTGAAAATATAAAAGAAGTAAAATAATTAGGGGAAAAACCTAAAATAGAGAATATAGTATTTCTAAGGATTGGACTTCTAAAATAACGGGACGAGCCTCGTATAAGAACAAAATACGCGGGGCCCCATATGAACGTTAATAAGTGATAGACTCGGGAAGACCGTTTAGCAAATTCCACGGTCTTTCCTAAAGTATAATAAGCCGATAGTCGTTATAGGCACAATTAAAAGTGTAAATTCCTTAATACGAATGCACATTTAATGTGACTCAAATCTTAAATCCCGATGAAGTTGAAATGTATTAAAGTCACAGACGTACTGGTTGTGGTGCGACTTGAAATACGTTTTTGCGACGTTGCAAGTCGTTAAATTATCAAAAACGAAACATTCACATGTTGTAAAAGCATATAACGAAATCAAATAAATTCAACAATGACAGTTGAGCGACCGTGCTAAAACCACAGAATCCGGGAGTGCATAACACCTTCTGCCGAGTTAACAGAATTCTTTATCCGGATTTCTAGTTGCACAGACTATTTATGTCACGACCCGAAACCTGGTCGTGATGGCGCCCAGCACACTGCTAGGCCAGCCCGACCAATCAACAAAAATCACGGAGCTAGTAGCTCACATTTAACCACTATTAGGCATAACCAAGATAGAATAATCATAAATAAAATATCCAAATACGGGGATCACGTCCCAAACCAACAAAACCTCCCAAGACCAGGAGTCACGAGTCATGAGCCTTTACAGAGTATATAAAGTGTAATAATGTCTACAACTGAGTTCAAGTGCGGAAATAGAATAAAAACAGGAATACAGATAAGCTAGAAAGACAGTCAAGTCCTCTGGACGCGGCAGCTACCTTGATTATCCAGAAAATAACTCCGAGCAGCTACGGGGTCAGGTCTGCTGTGATGTACCTGGATCTGCACACAAGGTGCAGGGAGTAAAGTGAGTACTTCCAGACTCAGTGGTAATAAGCAGGGGTAAGACAACGAATGTAAGAATACCCAATATAGCACTAAGTAAAGCTATAAAATAAATACCCTGCAACAGTATCAACATGAACAGTATATGTACCAGCAATACCAGCAAACAATATAACAAAAATAACAGCTAACAGGTGTAGCTAAATACAATGCAATGCATGAATATGATCACTACAACGCGTAGCCCGATCCATTTGGGTACCCATGCTCGCTGTGGGGGTTCAGACTCCGGAGGGGCTCCTACAACCCAAGCACAATATCATGATACGCTGCGGAGCGCAGCTCGATCCACTACATGTCAGCTAATATGCAATGCAGCCTCACAGGCTCAAAAGTAGTATTTGAAAACTCTTTTTATCATTTTTCAGTAAAAAACAGTATATCAGAAATTCCAAAGTTTGGAAAACCATTATGACCGTAATAGCTCAGGACTGTAGTAAAATAGCTTGTCAATATCACAGAAACAAAAATAACGATCCTCTCAGGATCCCGATAACTGGCTCACAGCCCAAAATGTACACAACCATCCAAGTAGGAGGTTCATCGGCTCATTAGTAGCCAAAAACACAGTATAGTATCAACAGGTCGGACTAAGCCATAGTCCCCAATCATATTCGACCCCGCACTCATAGGAGAGTACGTGTCTCGCCTCAATACAGCATCATAAAGTGGTATACCCGGGTTTCGAACCCGCTGTTCATCACCCACACCCATTACTCACCTCGAATCAGCTCGACGACTAGTCCACGATGCCCTTGCCATAAGAATCGGCCTCCACAGGTGTAGAATCTGATCAAATTCAATAGATATACATCAAAATGGGCCAATGGAATGTTACCTAGTCAAAGAAATTCAGATTACACCAAAAACTACAAAGTTGCCAAAACCCGACTTTCAGTACGCTTCTCGAAAAATTACTAAAGTCACATATTCAGAATCCCCGTCTCAACACGAGTCCATGCATATAAAATTTATCAAAATCGGACTTCGTTTTCCCATTCAAATCAATGATTTTCCATAATCCAGGTCTAGGGCTGAAATCCCCCATTAATCTTCCATTAACAGTGAAATGCTCGAAGATTCCATGATAAAATAACGTAATTAGGCCATAAAACTTACCTCCGATAATTACCCGGTGAAATTCCCTTCAATTCCCGTAAATATGCTCTCTTAGAACACTAAAATGGAGGTTATGGGTATGAGGTTCGCGAATAGATTGTTCTGATATTTTAATATACTGACTGCCAGTTATCTTTATGCGTTCGCCGCCACTGGCTCGCGATCGCAATGTACAAACTTACCAGGCTGCAAAAATGCTCTATGCAATCGCGGCCCCTGGCACGCGATCGCGATGCTAAAAAATCTGGCGACCAATTTTTCCCCTATGCGATTGCGACACACCCTACGCGATCGCACAGCTTCTGACCTCGACCTTACGCGATCGCAGACTTAACCTCGCGATCGCAGAGCTTACCAACGTTACCCTACGCGATCGCAGACTCCACCTCGCGATCGTAGAGCTCAACATCCTCCTCTTACGCGATCACATACACAGCTTCGCGATCGCGAAGCACAAAAATTCTCTGCATTATTGCAGCAGAAACAGCAGTGCCTTTTAGCACAAAATGGTTCGTTTGGACCCCCAGATTCATCCCGAGGCCCCCCGAGACCCCAACGAAAATCACTAACCTACTCCAAAACACGATACAAACTTGTTCCAATCATAAAAATACGCCCTTAAACACATAAATCATCGAATTATAACAGATTCAAGCCTAGGATTCAACTCAAACTTCCGAAACTAACATTCAATCAAAAACCCGACCAAACGACGTCCGAATAACTTGAAAATTTGCAGACATATCCAAAATCACATAACGAAGCTACTGGAATTGTTGGAATTCCATTCCGACTCCCGAATCAAAATCTCACCTACCGTTCGGATTTCGCCATAATTCAACCTTAGCCAATTCAAGCCTATTTCTACACCGGACCTCCAAATTCAATTCCGATCGCTCCTCTAAGTCACAAATCACCTCCCGGAACTAACCAAATCATCAACATTCGATTCCGGGACGTATAATTAAATAGTCAACTCCAGGTTGACTCCTCATAACCAAGCTTCATTTCAAAAGGCTATTTGCCTCATTTTCAACCAGAATCACTCCTAACTCACCCGATAGACTCTAACACCGATATAGAAACATGAAACATATAAATGAAAGGTAACGGGGTATTAATTCCCGTGACGACAGGTCGGGTCATCACATTCTCCCCCACTTAAGCAAACGCTCGTCCTCGAGCTGGTCAATAAACATACCTGAAGACTCAAATTTGAGGATATCTGCTCCGCATCTCCCGCTCGATCTCCTAAGTGACCTCCTCCGCGGGTCGACCTCTCCACTGAACCTTAACTGATACAATGTCCTTGGATCTCAATCTCCTCACCTGATGAGCCAATATAGCCATAGGCTCCACATCATAGGTCAAGTCATCATCAAGTTGAATAGTGCTAAAGTCCAACACATGCGATGGGTCGCCAACATATTTTCGGAGCATGGATATGTGAAATACTAGATGAACTCCAGATAGACCGGGTGGCAAAGCCAGTATATATGCCACCTCTCCAATCCTCCCGAGGATCTCAAAAGGGCCAATAAATCTCGGACTGAGCTTTCCTTTCTTCCTAAATCTCATGATGCCTTTCATCTGCGAAACCTTCAGTAAGACTTTCTCACCCACATAATAAGACATATCCCGAACCTTCCGGTCCGTATAGCTTTTCTGGCTCGACTAAGCTGTGCGAAGTCTCTCCTGAATTACCTTCACCCTATCCAAAGCATCCTGGACTAACTCTGTCCCCAATAACCTTGCCTCACCGGGCTCAAACCAACCAACTAGAGATCTACACCGTCTCCCATATAAAGCCTCATACGGCGCCATCTGGATACTGGATTGGTAGCTGTTGTTATAGGCAAACTCTGTTAGAAACAAATAATCAGCCCATGAACCACCAAAGTCAGTAACACAAGCTCTCAACATATCCTCCAAGATCTGAATAGTACGCTCGGACTATCCGTCCGTCTGAGGATGGAATGTAGTACTCAACTCAACTTGGGAGACCAACTCACGCTGAAATGTCCTCCAGAACTATGAAGTAAACTGAGTACCTCTGTCTGATATGATAGAAACTGGGACTCCATGCAATCTAACGATCTCCCGAATGAATATCTCAGCAAACCGCTCCGAGGAGTACGTAGTACATACATGAATGAAGTGAGCTGACTTGGTCAGCCTATCCACAATCACCCAAACTGAATCAAACATCCTTGCTGTCTGAGGGAGTCCAGTAACAAAGTCTATAGTGATCCTTTCCCACTTCCACTCGGGAATATCAATGCACTAAAATACGCCAGCGGGCTTCTGATGCTCATACTTAACCTGCTGACAATTGAGACACCGTGCTACATGTCTAACAATGTCCATCTTCATCTTTCTCCACCAATAATGCTATTTCAAGTCTTGGTACATCTTCGCGGCTCCTGGATGAATAGAATACCGCGAGCTATGGGCCTCCTCCAATATCAACTCATGAAGGCCATCAACATTGGGCACACATATCCGGCCCTGCATCCTCAATACACCATCACTATCAATGGTGACATCTCTAGCTTCATCATGCTGAACACTGTCCTTAAGGACAATCAAGTGTAGATCATCATACTGGCGCTCACAAATATGATCATATAGAAAAGACCGAGATACAACACAAGCCAACACCATGCTGGGACTCTGAAATGTCTAACCTCACTAGCTGATTGGCTAGCGCCTGAACATCATAAGCAAATGATCTCTCCTCCGTTGGAATGTATGCCAAGCTGCCCATACTGACCGCCTTCCATCTTAAAGCATCGGCCACCACATTGGCCTTCCCCGGATGATATAGAATAGTAATGTCATAATCTTTGAGCAACTCAAGCCATCTCTGCTGTCTCAAATTAAAATCCTTTTTTTTGAACAAATGCTGGAGACTACGATGATCGATATACACCTCACAGGATACGCCGTACAAATAGTGCCTCCAAATCTTCAAGGCATGAACTATGGCAGCTAGCTCCAAATCATGAACAGGGTAGTTCTTCTCATGTGGCTTCAACTGCCGAGAATCATACGCAATTACTCTACCCTCCTGCATCAATACATAACCTATCCCCACTCTCGAGGCATTACAATATATAGTATATGAACCTGAAGCTGATGGCAACACTAACATTAGAGCTGTGGTCAAAGCTATCTTGAGCTTTTGAAAGCTCACCTCGCACTCATCCGACCACACGAATGGTGCACCCTTCTGAGTCAACTTAGTTAAAGAAGAAGAAATGGATGAAAATCCCTGAACGAACCGGCGATAATATCCCTCCAAGCCAAGAAAACTCCCGATCTCTGTAGCTGAGGACGGTCTAGGCTAACTCTGCACCGCCTCTATCTTCTTCGGATCAACCTGAATACCATCACGAGACACCACATGACCAGAAATGCTACTGACTCGAGCCAAAAATCGCACTTGGAGAATTTAGCATGCAACTTCTCCTCCCTCAATCTCTGCAACACAATGCTCAAATGCTGAGCATGCTCCTCCTGACTACGGGAGTAGACTAGAATGTTATCAATGAACACGATCACGAATGGATCCAAATATGGCCTGAACACGCTGTTCATTAGATGCATGGGTGTTGTTGGGGCGTTGGTCAGCCCAAAAGACATCACAAGGAACTCATAGTGGCCATATCTAGTCCTGAATGCAATCTTCATAATATCAGAGTCCCTGATCTTTAGCTGATGATAGCTTGAACGAAGATCAATATTAGAAAACACTCTTGCACCCTGTAACTAATCAAATAAATCATCAATGCGCGATAGAGGGTACTTGTTCTTCACTGCTACCTTGTTCAATTGTCTATAATCAATACACATTTGCATGGAACCATCTTTCTTATTAACAAATAACACCGGTGCACCCCACGGGGACACACTATGGCGAATGAATCCCTTATCCATAAGCTCCTGAAGATGTTCTTTCAATTCCTTCAGCTCAGCTGTTGCCATCCGATAAGGAGGAATAGAAATGGGCTGAGTGGCCGGCACCAAGTTAATGCCAAAATCAATATCCCTGTCCGGTGGCAAATCTGGCAGGTCTGAGGGGAATACATCTGGAAAGTCCCTCACAACAGGTACAAAATCAATGCTAGGAGACTCAGCTCCCACATCCCTCACAAATTCTAAATACGACAAACACCCCTTTTCAACCATTCTCTGAGCCTTTAAGGACGAAATAACATGGCTAGGGATAAAATCAGTCGAACCCCGCCACTCAATCCGAGGAATACCAGGAATAGCCAACATAACTGTCTTAGCATGACAGTCCAATATAGCACGGCACAGAGACAACCAGCCCATGACCAATATCACATCAAAGTCCACCATCCCTAACAATAACAGATCCACCTGGGTCTCTGTGACGACCTGGCCCGTCGTCACGGGAATTTCCACCCCGTTATGTTGTAATTACATATTTCCTGTTTTTATATCAGTGCTAGAGTCTATCGGGGGAGTTAGGAGTGATTTGGATTGAAAATGAAACAAATAGCATGTTTGAAGAAAGCTTGAATATGAAAAGTCAACCAAGAGTTGACTATTGAGTTAGAGTGCTCGGAACCGGATTCTGATGATTCGACTAGTTCCGGGGATCATTTATGACTTAGGAGAACAATCGGAATTGAATTCGGAGGTCCGGTGTAGTTTTAAGCTTGAATTGGCGAATGTTGAATTTTGGCGAAAACCGGATGGTAGGTGATATTTTGATCCGGGGGTCGGAATGGAATTCCGACAATTTCTGTAGCTTCGTTATGTGATTTTGGATATGTCTGCAAATTTTCAGGTCATTCGGACATCGTTTGATCGGGTTTAGGATTGAATGTTAGTTTTGAAAGTTTTGAAGAAACTTAGGCTTGAATCCGTGGATAATTGGTGATTTTGATGTTTAGTATGGTGTTTTTATGGTGGGAACAAGTTTGTATCATGTTTTGGAGTACGTTGGTGGTTTTCGTTGGGGTCCCGGGGGTCTCGGGATGAATCCGGGGGTCCAAACGGACCATTTTTGGAAGAAAAGAGAAAAGCTGGCTGCTGTCATAAACGCAGCAGACATTTGCTCTCCGCGATCGCGGGGAGGGGGATGCGATCGCGTAGAGCTGGAGGCTAGGGCATCGCGATCGCAGGGGAAGCAGTCGCGATCGCGTAGCGTTAAAAGGGGGCTCATCGCGATCGCAGGTGAATCTACGCGATCGCATAGAAGAGAAATGGGTCCAGGCAAATATGTACTACGCGATCGCAGGGATGAAGGACGCGATCGCGTGAAGCAAGGGGATTGTGCATCGCGATCGCGTGAAGGATGTCGCGATCGCGTGAGGCCGAGATTTTGAGCATCGCGATCGCGTGAAGAAGATCGCGATCGCGTAGAAGAAATAATTCTGGCAGTGAAATTAAAACCAGAACAGAACCAGTCGCGGGTTCATATACCCAAGACGCCATTTTTGAGTTCTAGAGAGAGAAACTCACGGAAATTGCTGGTAATTCATCGGGGATTCGTTGGAGGTAAGTTTTGTGGCTTAATTACATCATTTTAACATGAAATCCTTGGTTAAATCCCTGTAAATGGAAGATTTAAGGTGGGTTTGAGCCCTAGGCCTAAATTAAAGAAAAACACCGATTTGAGTGGGCAAATGAAGTCCGATTTTGGTAAATTTTATATGCCTAGACTCGTATCGAGATGAGGATTCCGAATATGTGATTTTTGTAATTTTTCGACAAGTGTACCAAATGTCGGGTTTTGACAACTTGTGGGTTTTGTTATAAATTGGGTTATTTCGAATGAATTACGTGAAATTAGCGTATATTGATGCATTCTCTATGATTTTGAGCAGATTTGGCATCCGAGGAGATTGATTGTCGAGGCAAGCGCAAGGCGGATTGAAGCTTCTACCGGTTCGAGGTGAGTGGTAGTAGTAAACAATGTACTGAGGGTTTGAAACCCCGTACTAGCACTTCACAGTGCTATATTGAGATGAGACACACGTTCTATGACGGGCGTGGTGACATTGTGATTGGGGGTTCGGACTTAGTCCTTCCCGGCTAATAGAATACTGTGTTGTATGACTGTTACTGAGACTATAACTGTACAATTGGGCTAATAGCCATGTTTGGGGCCTTGTGCCGATCTGTAGAGTATTAGGGAACCTATAGAGCTAGGTGACCCTTATATCGTGATTGGAAACATACACTCAACCGTAGCTCTAGCTGTATAGAATAATATGAGCCCGTACTAGATGTGTACATTGAGAGAGATTACCTAGGGTGGAATTCCTGTTCTAGCTGAGTGGGCCTGAAAGGCCAAGTCTATATTGACTGAGACAGGGTCCAGGACCCACCGTGATATATTATATTGGGCCTGAGAGGCCAAGCACATATTGACTGGGATAGGGTCGAGGACCCATTATGAGGTATTATATATATATACCTACATTGGATCGGGCTGCACGCCGCAGCAGTATATATATTGGATCGGACTGCACGCCGCAATAATATACATGTGATATACATGTAACATACATGTGGGACGGACTGCACGCCGCAGTATTATTGCGCTTGGGCTGTAGGAGCCCCTTCGGAGTCTGAGTCTGCACACATTCTCAGTGAGCACTGGTGTATATTATGGGATGGGGCTGCGCGCCGCAACTGTATAAATATATATACATATAAATATTGGATCGGACTGTATGCCGCAGTAATACATGTATGGATCGGGCTGCACGCTGCAGTGTAATAGTGCTTGGGCCTAGGGAGCCCCTCCGAAGTCCGTATACACCCCCAGTGAGCGCCGTCGACGTAAAATGGAGCGGGCTGCGCGCCGCAGCGGTATATGTATTGGAGCGGGCTGCACGCCGCAGCATTATACTTATTCATACCCTACTATTTACTTAAATACTTATACATTATAGACATAAGTATGTGTCTTCATATGTTGAGATGGCCGTACACCGTAGGGGTACGAGCGAGGGTTAGTTCAGTTGTGGAATCGTGTAGAGATAAACGTAGATTGGAAATTAGAGTACTACTATAGCGATGACGTACCTGTGAGGGTTGCCTTAGAACTGCTAAGTGATAGCACAGGATTTCTTACCTTCAGTTATTATTTATTATTGTTACTCACTGAGTTGAAATATACTCACCCCACTCCCCTGCACTTTCTGTGCAGATCCACAGGTACCCGAGAGCAGTTGAGACATTTTAGCTGCCGATCCTTGTCTACTTTTGCGGAGATTACGAGGTAGCTGCCAGCGTCCGCAGAGCTTGTTTTCTCCTTCTTTATCATCTTGTTGATTTCCTATATTGCCTAGACTTGGTTGTATTAGGATGCTATTCTGTAGAGGCTCAGTCTCGTGACACCACGATATGTTGGGACCGTATTTTGTATGTTTTACGTTTCGGTTATCACCTGATAAGATCATTTACTGTTTAAGTTTAATTTGATTAATAACCGGCTGGTTTAAGGGATAATATGGTCGGGCTTGCCTAGCATTGTGTTGGGCGCCATCACGACTAGGGTTTGGGTCGTGACAAGTTGGTATCGAAGCCTAGGTTAACAGGTCTCGCGAGTCATGATCCGGTTTAGTAGAGTCTCGTGGATCGGTACAGGGACACCTGTACTTATCCTCGGGAGGATGCAAACCTTTTAAGAAAAGTTTCAATTCTTGGAATTCTTGTAGTGCGATTACTTTTGACTTAAACTTAACTTTTATATTCTATTCTCTCACAGATGGCGAGAACTTGAGCTTCTGGACGAGGTGGACGACCACCATTACCACCTACTAGAGGCCGTTGACGCGGCCGTGGTCGTTGCAGGGGTAGGGCAGCCGAGGCAGTGCCACCTGATCCACAGCCTCAAGTTGCTGAGGTTCACGCGTACAGTTCAGGCATCAGCTGTGCCCATTGTTATTCTGGGTCTACAGGAGACCCTAGCTCAGATATTAGCGGTTTACACTAGCTTGAAACAGGTAGTTTCAGCTTCCACCGCAGTGGCTACATCAGGGACTGGGGGTGGTCATCAGACCCCCGCAGCTTGCACTCCAGAGCTAGCAGTGCAGGGCCTGCAGACACCCGAGGCTCCTCCAGTTCAGCCGGTGGTCCCAGTATAGCCAGTTGTTCACGTTTAGGGGGACAGGGTCCCAACTATAACTGACGATGAGTAACATCATCTCGAGAGGTTCAGCAGATTATCTCCTCCTATTTTTAGTGGTGCTCCGGTCGAGGAAACCCAAGGTTTTCTAGACAAGTGTCGTCGGATGCTTCGTACGGCAGGGATATTGGAGTCCAGTGGGGTATCTTTCACTACCTTTCAGTTTCAGGGACCAGCCTTCGCTTGGTGGGAGGCTTATGAGCGCCGCAGGCCAGCCGGAGAAGCACCACTATCATGGCCGGAGTTCTCCACTATGTTTTTGGAGAAATGGGTGCCTCGATCTCAGAGAGAGGAGATGCGTAGGCAGTTTGAGGGTCTCCGTCAGGGGGGACATGTCAGTGTCATAGTATGAGATCAGGTTTACAGAGTTGTCCAGATATGCACCGTGGTTGGTTCATTCCGACAGAGAGAGGATTGGACGCTTCGTGGACGGCCTCATTTATCCCATTCGTATTCTGATGACTCGGGGGAGGGTTTTGAGCCGTACGTTTGAGGATACTGTGGATATTGCTCGCGACATAGAGACAGATCGTCGCAGGGAGCGGGATGAGAGGGAGGCCAAGAGGCCTCGAGGAGCAGCTAGTTCCAGTAGCACTCAGACCAGAGGCCAGAGTCAGCAGAGCCGAGGTCGCTCTTTCGGATCTTCGCAGTCGGGCCGCTCATATTGCCGTAGGTGGTCTTCTAGCTAGGGTTATCAGGGTTCGCACTAGAGTCAGCCATCTCTCAGTGCCATGCCAGCTCAGAGTTCTTCACAGGCCCCATCTGCTCAGGGTTCATCTCGGCCTAGTTCATCACCTGGCCACTCCAGCGCCAGAGGTCCTTATCAGACTCAGTCCCCAGCACCGGGGAGTTGCTACGAGTGCAGAGAGTTTGGGCACCACCGTAGGGAATGTCCCCGTCTTGTTTCCAGATCTTATCAGCAGAGGGGGCAGCCCTCGTCATCTGGTCCTTCTACTTCAGCACCCGCCCCGCCAGCTAGGGGCGAGGGTCAGACAGCTAGGGGTCGCTCTCGAGGGGGAGGCCGATCAGGCGGACAGGCTAGATGCTATGCTTTTCAGGGCCGATCTGAGGCTGTTGCTTCTGATGATGTCATTACAGGTATTATTTCAGTCTGCCACAGAGATGCCTCAGTATTGTTTGATCCCGGTTCTACTTATTCTTATGTGTCTACATATTTTGCTCCTCATTCGGGCACGACCCGAGGGAGTCTTGAGCTGCCAGTGCATGTATCTACCCCGGTAGGGGATACTATTGTTGTGGACCACGTATACCGGTCCCGTTTGGTCACTATTGGAGGTCTGGAGACCCGAGTAGACCTGTTGCTTCTCAGCATGATTGATTTTGATGTTATATTGGGCATGGACTGGCTATCTCCATGTCATGCTATTCTGGACTGTCATGCTAAGACAGTCACTTTGGCTATGCCGGGCATTCAGAGGATCGAGTGGCGAGGCACGACTGAGTATGTACCTAGCAGGGTAATATCTTTCCTCAAGGCCCAACGAATGGTTGGGAAGGGATGTCTCTCTTATTTAGCATTTGTGCGGGAAGTCGAGGCCCAGACTCCCAGTATTGATTCAGTTCCCATTGTGCGAGACTTTCCTGATGTGTTTCCCTCAGACTGCCGGGCATGCCGCCGGACAGGGATATTGATTTTGGGATCGATTTGGTGCCAGGGCACTCAGCCTATTTCTATTCCTCCGTATCGTATGGCACCAGCTGAGTTGAAGGAATTGAAGGAGCAGCTCCAGAACTCCTAGATAAGGGGTTCATTCGGCCGAGTGTGTCGCCGTGGGGTGCACCGGTCCTGTTTGTTAAGAAGAAGGACGGATCTATGAGGATGTGTATTGACTATAGGCAGCTAAACAAAGTAACAATGAAGAATAAGTATCCTCTTCCTCGTATTGATGATTTATTTGATCAGCTCCAGGGAGCTAGGGTGTTCTCGAAGATTGATCTTCGTTCAGGCTACCATCAGCTGAAGATTAGAGAGTCCGACATTATGAAGACTGCATTCAGGACCAGATATGGTCACTATGAGTTCCTTGTGATGTCTTTGGGCTGACCAACGCCCCAGCAGCATTTATGCATCTGATGAACAGTGTGTTCAGGCCGTATCTTGATTCATTTGTGATTGTGTTCATTGACGACATTCTAGTCTACTCTCGTAGCCAGGAGGAGCATGCTCGGCACTTGAGTATTGTGTTGCAGAGATTGAGAGAGGAGAAGCTGTATGCCAAGTTCTCCAAATGTGAGTTCTGGCTTGAGTCCGTGGCATTCTTAGGGCACGTGGTGTCCCGTGATGGTATTCAGGTAGATCCGAGGAATGTCGAGGCAGTGTAGAGTTGGCCCAGACCGACCTCAGTTACTGAGATCTGTAGCTTTCTAGGATTGGCAGGGTATTATCACCACTTCGTTCAGGGATTCTCTTCTATTGCTTCACCCTTGACTAGATTGACTCGGAAGGGTGTTCCTTTCTTATGGTCCGAGGAGTGCAAGGAGAGCTTTCGAAGCTCAAGACAACATTGACCACAACGCCAGTTTTGATTCTACCGACAGCTTCAGATTCTTATAATGTCTATTGTGATGCCTCAGGAGTGGGCATTGGTTGTGTGTTGATGCACGAGGGTAGGGTCATTGCTTATGCTTCTCGTCAATTGAAGCCCCACGAGAAGAACTACCCTGTTCATGATTTGGAGCTAGCAGCCATAGTTCATGCTTTGAAGATTTGGAGGCATTACCTGTATGGCGTCTCCTGTGAGGTGTTCACGGATCATCGCAGCCTTCAGCACTTATTCAGGCAGAAGGACCTTAATTTGAGACAGCGGAGGTGGTTGGAATTGCTTAAGGACTATGATATCACTATTTTGTATCATCCGGGGAAGGCCAATGTGGTGGCCGATGCCTTGAGTCGGAAGGCGGTTAGCATGGGCAGCTTAGCTTTCATCCCAGTTGGGGAGAGGCCATTTGCTTATGATGTTCAGGCTCTAGCCAATCGGCTAGCGAGATTAGATATTTCGGAGCCGAGTCGGGTGTTGGCTTGTGTTGTTTCTCGATCTTCCTTATATGATCGCATCGGGGAGCGACAATATGATGACCCACATTTGCTTGTCCTTAAGGACAGAGTGTAGCATAATGATGCTAGAGATGTGACTATCGACAGTGATGGTGTTCTGATGATGCAGGGCCGTATATGCGTGCCCAATGTTGATGGTTTGCGGGAGTTGATACTTGAGGAGGCACACAGCTCGCGGTACTCTATTCACCCAGGTGCCGCAAAGATGTACCAAGACTTGAGACAGCACTACTGGTGGAGGAGAATGAAGATGGATATTGTTAGGCATGTAGCTAAGTGCCTCAATTGCCAGCAGGTCAAATATGAGCATCAGAGACCGGGCGGTGTTCTTCACCGTATGGTTATTCCCGAGTGGAAATGGGAGAGGATCACCATGGATTTTGTTACTGGGCTCCCTCGGACAGCGAGGAAGTTTGATTCTGTATGGGTGATTGTTGATCGGCTGACTAAGTCCGCACATTTCATCCCAGTAAGTACTACTTACTCATCGGAGCGGTTGACATCGATCTTTATTCGGGAGATTGTCAGGTTGCATGGGGTCCCAGTGTCTATCATATCTGACAGAGGCACTCAGTTCACTTCTCAATTTTGGAGAGCATTTCAGCGAGAGATGGGTACGCGGGTCGAGTTGAGTACAGCATTTCACCCCCAGACAGACGGGCAGTCTGAGCGTACTATTCAGATCCTGGAGGATATGTTGCGAGCATGTGTGATTGACTTTGGTGGTTCGTGGGATGAATTCTTACCACTTGCTGAGTTTGCCTACAACAACAGCTACCGACCGAGTATTCGTATGGCCCCGTATGAGGCATTGTACTGGCAGATGGTGTAGATCTCCCGTCGGATGGTTCGAGCCTCGGCGAGGTTAGATTGATAGGGACCGATTTAGTTCAGGATGCTCTGGATAGAGCAAAGTTGATCCAGGAGAGGCTTCGCACAGCACAGTCTCGTCAGAAGAGTTATGCGGACCGTAGAGTTCGAGAGTTGTCTTTCATGGTTGGTGACAGAGTATTGTTGAAGATTTCACCTATGAAGGGTGTCATGAGGTTCGGGAAGAAAGGGAAGTTGAGTCCCAGGTATATTGGTCCTTTCGAGATACTCAGGAAAGTTGGAGAGGTCGCATATGAGTTAGCCTTGCCACCCAGCTTATCCAGCGTTCATCCAGTATTCCATGTGTCTATGCTCCGGAAGTACATTGGAGACCCGTCCCATGTATTAGACTTCAGTACCATTCAGCTTGATGGTGATCTATCCTATGACGTGGAGCCTATTGCTATTTTGGGTCGCCAAGTAAGAAAGTTGAGGTCGAAGGAGGTTGCATCAATTAAGGTTCAGTGGAGAGGTCGACCCGTAGAGGAGGCTACTTGGGAGGTTGAGCAGGAGATGCGGAGCGGATACCCTCAGCTATTCGAGACTTCAGGTATGTTTCTTGACCCGCTCGAGGACGAGCGTTTGCTTAAGAGGGGGAGAATGTGACGACCCGGCCCGTCGTCACGGGAATTTCCACCCCGTTATGTTGTAATTACATATTTCCTGCTTTTATATCAGTGCTAGAGTCTATCGGGGGAGTTAGGAGTGCATTGGATTGAAAATGAGGCATATAGCCTTTTTGAATGAAACTTGAATAAGGAAAGTCAACCTAGAGTTGACTATTGAGTTAGAGCGCTCGGAACCGGATTCTGATGATTCGACTAGTTCCGGGGATCATTTATGACTTAGGGGAGCAATCGGAATTGAATTTGGAGATCCGGTGTAGAAATAAGCTTGAATTGGCTAAGGTTGAATTTTGGCGAAATCCGAACGGTAGGTGAGATTTTGATCCGGGGTCGGAATGGAATTCCGACAATTTCTGGAGCTTCGTTATGTGATTTTGGATATGTCTGCAAATTTTCAGGTCATTCGGACATTGTTTGACCGGGTTTTAGGATTGAATGTTAGTTTTGAAAGTTTTGAAGAAACTTAGGCTTGAATCCGTGGATAATTGGTGATTTTGATGTTTAGTATGGTGTTTTTATGGTGGGAACAAGTTCGTATCATGTTTTGGAGTACGTTGGTGGTTTTCGTTGGGGTCCCGGGGGTCTCGGGATGAATCCAGGGGTCCAAACGGACCATTTTTGGAAGAAAAGAGAAAAGCTGGTTGCTGTCATAAACGCAGCAGACATTTGCTCTCCGCGATCGCGGGGAGGGGGATGCGATCGCGTAGAGCTGGAGGCTAGGGCATCGCGATCGCAGGGGAAGCAGTCGCGATCGCGTAGCGTTAAAAGGGGGCTCATCGCGATCGCAGGTGAATCTACGCGATCGCATAGAAGAGAAATGGGTCCAGGCAAATATGTACTACGCGATCGCAGGGATGAAGGACGCGATCGCGTGAAGCAAGGGGATTGTGCATCGCGATCGCGTGAAGGATGTCGCGATCGCGTGAGGCCGAGATTTTGAGCATCGCGATCGCGTGAAGAAGATCGCGATCGCGTAGAAGAAATAATTCTGGCAGTGAAATTAAAACCAGAACAGAACCAGTCGCGGGTTCATATACCCAAGAACGCCATTTTTGAGTTCTAGAGAGAGAAACTCACGGGAATTGCTGGTAATTCATCGGGGATTCGTTGGAGGTAAGTTTTGTGGCTTAATTACATCATTTTAACATGAAATCCTTGGTTAAATCCCTGTAAATGGAAGATTTAAGGTGGGTTTGAGCCCTAAGCCTAAATTGAAGAAAAACACTGATTTGACTGGGCAAATGAAGTCCGATTTTGGTAAATTTTATATGCCTAGACTCGTATCGAGATGAGGATTCCGAATATGTGATTTTTGTAATTTTTCGACAAGTGTACCAAATGTCGGGTTTTGACAACTTGTGGGTTTTGTTATAAATTGGGTTATTTCGAATGAATTACGTGAAATTAGCGTATATTGATGCATTCTCTATGATTTTGAGCAGATTTGGCATCCGAGGAGATTGATTGTCGAGGCAAGCGCAAGGCGGATTGAAGCTTCTACCGGTTCGAGGTGAGTGGTAGTAGTAAACAATGTACTGAGGGTTTGAAACCCCGTACTAGCACTTCACAGTGCTATATTGAGATGAGACACACGTTCTATAACGGGCGTGGTGACATTGTGATTAGGGGTTCGGACTTAGTCCTTCCCGGCTAATAGAATACTGTGTTGTATGACTGTTACTGAGACTATAACTGTACAATTCGGCTAATAGCCATGTTTGGGGCCTTGTGCCGATCTGTAGAGTATTAGGGAACCTATAGAGCTAGGTGACCCTTATATCGTGATTGGAAACATACACTCAGCCGTAGCTCTAGTTGTATAGCATAATATGAGCCCGTACTAGATGTGTACATTGAGAGAGATTATCTAGGGTGGAATTCCCTGTTCTAGCTGAGTGGGCCTGAAAGGCCAAGTTTATATTGACTGAGACAGGGTCTAGGACCCACTGTGATATATTATATTGGGCCCGAGAGGCCAAGCATATATTGATTGGGATAGGGTCGAGGACCCATTATGAGGTATTATATATATATACCTACATTGGATCGGGCTGCACGCCGCAGTAATATACATGTGATAT
The DNA here is from genome assembly GCA_032618575.1 of Nicotiana noctiflora. Lineage (NCBI taxonomy): Eukaryota > Viridiplantae > Streptophyta > Magnoliopsida > Solanales > Solanaceae > Nicotiana > Nicotiana noctiflora. The sequence continues at coordinate 35,178 of JASVEL010000387.1, read as the reverse complement.
ACATGTAACATCGGGATGCACGCCGCAACAGTATATATATTGGATCGGACTGCACGCCGCAGTATTATTGCGCTTGGGCTGTAGGAGCCCCTTCGGAGTCTGAGTCTGCACACATTCTCAGTGAGCACTGGTGTATATGATGGGATCGGGCTGCACGCCGCAGCAGTATAGAGATATATACATATATTTATTGGATCGGACTGCACGCCGCAGTAATATTTGTGTGGATCGTGCTGCACGCCGCAGTATTATAGTGCTTGGGCCTAGGGAGCCCCTCCGAAGTCTGTATACACCCCCAGTGAGCGCCGTCGACGTAAAATGGAACGGGCTGCGCGCCACAGCGGTATATGTATTGGAGCGGGCTGCACGCCGCAGCATTATACTTATTCATACCCTACTATTTACTTAAATACTTATACATTATAGACATAAGTATGTGTCTTCATATGTTGAGATGGCCGTACACCGTAGGGGTACGAGTGAGGGTTAGTTCAGTGTGGAATCGTGTAGAGATAAACGTAGATTGGAAATTAGAGTACTACTATAGCGATGACGTACCTGTGAGGGTTGCCTTAGAACTGCTAAGTGATAGCACAGGATTTCTTACCTTCAGTTATTATTTATTATTGTTACTCACTGAGTTGAAATATACTCACCCCACTCCCCTGCACTTTCTGTGCAGATCCACAGGTGCCCGAGAGCAGTTGAGACATTGTAGCTGCTGATCCTTGTCTACTTTTGCGGAGATTACGAGGTAGCTGCCAGCGTCCGCAGAGCTTGTTTTCTCCTTCTTTATCATCTTGTTGATTTCCTATTTGCCTAGACTTGGTTGTATTAGGATGCTATTCCGTAGAGGCTCAGTCTCGTGACACCACGATATGGTTGGGACCGTATTTTGTATGTCTTACATTTCGTTTATCACCTGATATGATCATTTACTGTTTAAGTTTAATTTGATTAATAACTGGCTATTTTAAGGGATAATATGGTCGGGCTTGCCTAGCATTGTGTTGGGCGCCATCACGACCAGGGTTTGGGTCGTGAGGGTCTCCAGACCCCCAATAGAAATAACACATGATCTATAGACACGATCCACAATAATCGTATCACCCACGGGGGTGGATACATGAATAGGCAAATCAAGACTACCACGGGTCGCACCCAAGTGATGTGCAAAATAAGAAGACACGTACGAATATGTGGACCCGGGATCAAATAGAACAGAGGCATCTCTGTGACAACCAGAAATGATACCTGTAATCACTAGATCGGAGGCAACTGCATCACGCCTGTCAGGAAGTGCATAGAATCTTGCCTGGCCTCCGACGAGAAGACTGACCTCCACCTCTACTAGCCTGAGATGGTGCTGAAGAGGAGGGCTGATCCCTATGCTGAGCCCTGTCCCTACAGAGTCGAGGGCACTGCCTCCTCATGTGGCCAAACTCACCACACTCAAAATAGCTACTTGGTGCTGGAGAAGGGGACTGAAGGGAACCCCTCGCCGCAGATGAACCCTAGGCTGAAGAAGTAGTAGGTGCTGCACTCTAGGCTGGGAGGGCACTAAGTGAAGACTGACCCTGCTGGAATCCCTGGCGACCACGACCAGAAGAAGCTGCGCTCTGCTCAGGGCGGCCTGAATGAGAAGGTCTAGATGAGCGACCTCTGCCCTGCTGAAAATGCCCTCTAGATGGAGCACCGCTGAAGCCACCAGAATCACGAGGCCTCTTGGCCTCCCTCTCCTCTTGCTCCCAGCAATGATCCACCTCAATGGAGCATGCCATATCCACAACCTGCTCAAAAGATGATGATAGGACTCTCTCTCTGGTCATCAGAATGCGAATGGAGTAGTTGAGGCCATCAATGAACCTCCTAATCCTCTCCCGATCAGTCGGGATCATCCATGTGGCATGGCTAGCCAACTATGTATATCTCAGCTCATACTGGATCACTGACATATTACCCTGTACCAACCACTCAAACTGGCAACGAAGCTCCTTACGACGGGACTAAGGTACATACTTCTCCAAGAAGAGAGTAGAAAACTGCTGCCAGGTAAGAGGTACTGCTCCCGTAGGCTTACGCCTCTCAAACTCCTCCCACTAATCAAATACGGGACCAGTAAACTGAAAAGTAGTGAATGAAACTCCGCTGGACTCAAGAATACCAGCCGTACGTAGCATCCTCTGGCACTTATCTAAGAAACCCTGGGCATCCTCGCCCTCAGCGCCACAGAAATGGGTGTGGCTGAGTCTACCAAATCTCTCAAGACGACGCTGCTCGTCGTCGGGCATAACCTCAACCATATGCTCTGGGGCTGGTGCAGCTGGAGGAATAACTGGTGCAACTGCCTGAGCTGGGACCGCCTCAGGCGTCTCAAGTCCCTGAACCACCTGCTCAGGTGTGCGAGCTGCAGGGGTCTGCTGACCACCACCTGTTTGGGATGTCGCTGCAGTAGCGGTAGCTGATACTACTAGAGCCAATCCGGAACACACTGATAATATCTGGGCCAAAGTCTCCTGAAGACCAGGAATAGCAATAGACACCGCCTGGGCCTGTGCTGGGGCTGCTGGAGCATCAACCACTGGGGGCTGCCCCTCTACCTCGACCACAGCCGCGCCTACGGACTCTAGCAAGTGGCAATGGTGGTTGTCCACCTCATCCTGAAGCTCGAGTTCTCTCCATCTGCGAGAGAATAGAATACAAAAGTTTAGTTCTCAGAATAATAAGATCGCACGATAGAGTTCAAGAAATATGAAGTATTTCCTAAAGATTCGTAGCCTCCCGAGGATAAGTACAGGCATCCCCGTACAGATTCACAAGACTCTACTAACCGGCTCAAGACTCATGAGGCCCAGTAACCTAGGCTCTGATACCAACTGGTCACGACCCCAAACCCGGTCGTGATTGCACCCAACACACTGCTAGGCCAGCCCGACCAATCAACAAAAATCATGGAGCTAGCAGCTCACATTTAACCACTTTTAGGCATAACCAAGATAGAATAATCATAAAGAAAATATCCAAATACAGGGATCACGTCCCAAACCAACCAAACCTCCCAAGACCAGGAGTCACGAGTCATGAGCCTCTACAGAGTATATAAAGTGTAATGATGTCTACAACTAAGCTCAAGTGCGGAAATAGAATAAAAATAGGAATATAGATAAGCTGGAAGAGAGTCAGGTCCTGCGGACGCGGCAGCTACCTTGACTATCCAGAAAATAACTCCGAGCAGCTACGGGGTCAGGTCTGCTGCGACGTACCTGGATCGCACACAAGGTGCAGGGAGTAAAGTGAGTACTTCCAGACTCAGTGGCAATAAGTAGGGGTAAGACAGCGAAGGTAAGAATACCCAATATAGCACTAAGTAAAGCTATAAAAAAAAATACCCTGCAACAGTATCAACATGAACAATATCTGTACCAGCAATACCAGCAAACAATATAACAAAAATAATAGCTAACAGGTGTAGCTAAATGCAATGCAATGCATGAATATGACCACTACGGCACGTAGCCCGATCCATTTGGGTACCCGTGCTCACTGTGGGGGTTCTAACTCCGGAGGGGCTCCTACAGCCTAAGCATAATATCATGATACGCTACGACGCATAGCCCGATCCACTACCAGTCAGCTAATATGCAATGCAGCCTTACAGGCTCAAAAGTAGTATTTAAAACTCTTTTTATCATTTTTCAGTAAAAACAGTATATCAAAAATTCCAAAGTTTGGAAAACCATTATGATAGTAATCGTTCAGGACTGGTAGTAAAATAGCATGTCAGTATCACAGAAACAACAATAACAATCCTCGCAGGATCCTAATAGCTGGCTCACGGCCCAAAATGTACACAACTATCCAAGTAGGAGGTTCATCGGCTCAATAGTAGCCAAAACACAATATAGTATCAACAAGTCGGATTAAGCCATAGTCCCCAATGATATTCGATCCCGCACTCATAGGAGAGTACGTGTCTCGCCTCAATACACCATCACAAAGTGGTATACCTGGGTTTCAAACCCGCTGGTCATCACCCACACCCATTACTCATCTCGACTCGGCTCGACGACTAGTCCGCGATGCCCTTGCCACGAGAATCGGCCTCCACAGGTGTAGAATCTGATCAACTTCAATAGAAATACATCCAAATGGGCCAATGGAACGTTACCCAGTCAAAGAAATTCAAATTACACCAAAAACTACAAAGTTGCCAAAACCCGACTTTCGGTACGCTTCTCAAAAAATTATGAAAGTCACATATTCCGAATCCTCATCTCAACACGAGTCCATGCATATAATATTTATCAAAATGGGTCTCCGTTTGCCCATTCAAATCAATGATTTTTCATAATCCAGGCCTAGGGCTAATATCCCCCATTAATCTCCCATTAATAGTGAAATACTCGAAGTTTCCATGATTAAATAACGTAATTATACCATAAAACTTACCTCCGATGATTACACGGTGAAATTCCCTTCAATTCCCGTCAATCAAAAACCCGACCAAACGACGTCCGAATGACCTGAAAATTTGCGGACATATCCAAAATCAAATAACGAAACTACTAGAATTGTTAGAATTCCATTCTAACTCCCGGATCAAAATCTCACCTTCCGTTCGGATTTTGCCATAATTCAACCTTAGCCAATTCAAGCCTATTTTTACACCGGACCTCCAAATTCAATTCTGATCACTCCTCTAAGTCACAAATCACCTGCCGAAACTAACCAAATCATCAGAATTCGATTCTGAGCCGTCTAACTAAATAGTCAACTCCAGTTTGACTCTTCATAACCATTCTTCATTTCAAAAGGCTATTTGCCTCATTTTCAACCAGAATCACTCCTAACTCACCCGATAGACTCTAACACCGATATAGAAACAGGAAACATATAAATAAAAGGTAACAGGGTGGTAATCCCCATGACGACGGGCCGGGTCGTCACAATTTAAACAGAGTCAATTTTCCTCGGATTCGGGATTAACCGGTGACTTGGGACACCATTATCTTCCCAAGTGGCGACTCTGAAACTCTAAATAAAATCCCTTTCCGATTGTCCTTAAAATGGAAAAACTCCTTCCTCGTTGTTATTATTATATCCATTCCCGGGTGTATTGTAATTAATGAGGTATACCTATTTCCCTATTTCGGGAAAAAGAGGTATTAAAAAGGGAGGTGTGAAAAAGATCACATAGATACATCTCGCAGTACTAACATACTCATCACATGGATATCTGACCGCCATTCCGTCTAATAGGGACAATACCGAACACATAAGTTCAAACACTTGCTCACATAATCAGCACCTCGGTTCTCAATCTATAGGCAAAGATCCGGCCTCAAGTCCTCCAAACTGGTCCAACATACTCACAAAGGTTACCTCTCGCCCCTCGATCAGGGAATCACAAATCATCAAGGCATATATAATACTAAGCGCTCACCTATGCATACCGACGTGTGGAAGGAATTTCAAGAGCTATATCTCAAGCTGAATCAAGTACGCACGATAAGAATTCCAAGAATAGGAAGTTTTTCCTAAAGGTTCTGCACCTCTCGAGGATAAATACAGACGTCTCCGTACCGATCCACGAGACTCTACTAAACCTGCTCATGACTCGTGAGACCTAGTAACCTAGGTTGTGATACCAACTTGTCATGACCCAAACCCACACTGGTCGTGATGGCCCTTCTAGTGAAGATAAGGCCACCCAACAGACCCAATTCACCTCCTTTAGAATTATTTAAACATAAATGAATAGAAAATATAACTTGATGGCATTAAAAACTGACAATCCCAACCCGACACAACACGACCGGAGTGTCACAAGTCACGAGCATCTACAGAAGACTGAAACAAAACTACATGGACAATAATAATATACAAAGTAAACTTCGAGAATCGAAGGCCAAAGTCCGGTGCCGCGAACGCCGGCGGTCACCTTGCTTAGCTACAATTGTATACCTTCAATCAGCTAATAACCCACTACCGGTGAACAATACTTGCAACTGCACGCGAGGTGATGGGAGTAAAGTGAGGACTCAAACTCAGTGAGTAATAAGAGTAAATAATAATTGAGCGGCAAGAAATCACGTAAGAGCACTCCATTATGCAATATGGGACAGCACAACACTTTGAGAAAACAGTAAATCCGGGAAAATACTTTTGAAAATATCTGGCTCAGTTAAAAACCTCTTTTGAAAATATCCGTTTCCCAATAGTCAAGAAAATGAATGCATAATCAGATAGTGCAAGTCCACACATAAGTCAGCCCCTCGGGCACAACACTCCATTAATAAATAACACCAGGGTATCTTGTAATAGTGCAAGAGATAGCATGGATGCCAATGGTATGAGAGTGTTGAATGTCATGCCATGTAGTACAAACAGGAACCAATTCATGAATGCAATGCAATTCACATGACCGCTACGGCGCACAACCCGATCTATTTGGGACTCAATGTGGTGGTTCAGACTTCGGAAAGGCTCCTACATCCCAAGCGCAATATCAATATCACACTGCTGTGGCATGCATCCCGATCCATTCTCAGTCCAGAAATGCACATGCAACACTGCTGCGGCGCACAACCCGATATATGATCAGTCCAGATATGCACATAAGCCATTTGCACAATACCAAAATAATAGTTCACAGTTCAAAACGTCAATAACATGTTGTTTAAGTTTTCAAATCTTAGAAAAATGGCTGATTTTACAATTAGTATTAAAACCCTAGACCGAGATCAAATATTATGCATAAATAATGCAAAAATAGTGATATCAATCCCTGAAGGTTTCACATAGTTGGCACGAAGCCCAAATATGGAAATCAGCTTAGATTAGGATGATAACAATTAGTCCAGTCAAATACACGGTAAAATCAACAATCAGGACGGACTAAGTCACAACCCCCAACGATGATCTACCCCACGCTCATATCCGACGTGCAAGTCACCTCAATACAACACTAAGTTGTGAAAATCCGGGGTTTCAAACCCTCAGGATATCATTTACAAGTATTACTCACCTCAAACCGGTGAAATCTCTAGCTCGCGATGCCTTTACCCCTAGAATCGGCCTCCACGAATGTCGAATCTAACCAAAATAAGAGCGAAGACATCACACTATGCCAAGGCAATAATGCCCTATCAAAAACAATCAAAATATAGCAAAAATCTCAACACTAGCAAAACCTGAGCCCGGAGTCCACTTCTCGAAAAATTATGAAACTTATATTACCAGATTTCTCGTCTCGCCACGAGTCCGTACATATCATAAACTCCCAAATCAGAGCTCAAATGACCTTTCAAATTTCAATTTGAAATATAAAAACTCAAGCCCTAGCTATACCCTTTTTGATGAATTTCAACCAATTTCCATGTTAAATCTAACATAATCTCGTGTATTTAGGCTAAGAAACTTACCTCCAATAAATCCTCCTTGAATCCCTCTTCAATTAGCTCTGCCAAGCTCCAAAATCGCTCAACAATGGAGTAAAAATAACATAGGCTCGCAGATGAAATATCAACTAAAATCCTTCTGCCCTGGTGCTCTACTCTATGTGATCACGACTCTAGGCACGCAATCGCGATGGACAAATTTCCAGGGCTCCAAAAATATTCAATGCGAACGCGACAGAAGCAATGCGATCACGATTATTCACTTCCCAAGCCTATGCGAATGCAACCAATTATATGCGAACGCGTAGCATACAAACATGCTGCCCAAGATCCTCTTATGCGAACGTAGGGTACACCATACGATCGCGTAGCTTCACCTTCCAGTTCTATGCGATCGCGACATTGTTGATGCGATCGCGAAGGCCATTTTTCCAAGCTCTCAATTTACCCTACGCGTTTGCGTCTCTACCCATGCGAGCGCAATAAAAAAATCTTCTGCAACATCACAGCTAAAAACCTGCAATATTTGAGTCCAAAAAATGGTCCGATTGACCACTCGAAATCACCCCGAGGCCACCGAGACCTCAATTAAAGGCACCAACAGATCCTAAAACATTATTCAAACATTTTCTAATCTTCAAAACGCATCAAACAATACCAAAACCATCAAATGGCATCGGATTCAGCCTAAGTTCTTCTAAAACTTTCGGAACTCGCATTTGATTAAAAACCCGACCAAACGACATCTGAATGACCTGAAAATATGTACACACATCCAAAATTACCTAACGAAGCTACAACAACTTTCAGAATTTCATTCTGTCCCTCGGATCAAAATCTCACCTATTAACCGGAATTCGCCAAAATACTAAGTTCGCCAATTCAAGCCTAATTCTACACCGGACCTCCAAAATCAATTCCGATCTAAGTTATAAATCACATCCCGAAGCTAACCGAATCACCACAAATCACATCCGAGCCCTATAACTCATAAGTCAATGTCCGATTGATTTTTCTAACTTAAGTCTTTCTTAAAGACACTAAGTGTCTCATTTCTTTTCAAAACCAATCCAAATCAACTCTAACACACAACACACCGATAACGCAACATGAAGAAGAATGAAATGGGGGAAAATGGAGCAATAACACATGAGAGATGGGTCGGGTCGTCACAAAATCACAATTAGATGATGTTTCTAGGCCACAGGACTTACCTTCAATCGATTCTCAGTCAAAACCCTCTTAAATTCGCATCAAAAGCTCCCAAGGTCGCTTAACAATGGTGGAAAATAAACTTGGTTCGCGGATAAAATGACCTAAAAACATTCTGCCCAGGTGTAAAATAACCCTATGCAATCGCATCATTCCTATTGCGATTGCATAGCACAAAAATCAGCCTCCCAAAAATCCTCTTATGCAATCGCATGGCTGCCCCTGCATTCGCAGAGCACATCCTTCCACACCTATGCAATCACACTCCAAGCTTCGCATTCGCATAGAACAAAATGCTGCCAGGGACCCCAGGTCCACTTACACTACGCGATCGCAACCCCACGAACGTGATCACACTTAAAATTTTTCCCAACCTATGCGATCGCACACCCTCATACGCGATCGCATAGAGCAAAAATCTCTGCAACACTTCGGCTATTTTTTGTAACTCCCGAAGGCCAAGATTGGTCCGATTGACCACCCGAAATCACCTCGAGACCCTCGGGACCTCAACCAAAAGCACCAACATATCCAAAAACATCATACGAACTTGTTCTAATCATCAAGACACGTCAAACAACACTAAAATTACCAATTCACATCGGATTCAAGCCTAAATTTCTTCAAAACTTCCGAAACACGCATTCGATCATAAACCCCACCAAAATACCTCCAAATGACCTAAAGGTTTACCCACATATCTAAAATTACCTAACGGATCTACTAAAACTCTCGGAATCCCATTCCGACCCTCAGATCAAAATCTTACCTATCAACCGGAATTCGCCAAAATACTAACTTCGCCAATTCAAGCCTAATTCTACACCGGACCTCCAAAATTATTTCCTATTGCACTCCTAAGTCACAAATCATCCCCCGAAGCTAACCGAATCACCGGAATCCATATCCGAGCCCTCTAACTAAATAATCAATTTCTGGTTGACTTTTCGAAAACAAGCCTTTCTTTAAGAGACTAAGTGTCTCATTTCATTTAAAACCAATCCAATTTGACTCAATCACCTCAAATACCGATAGTGAAGCATAGAGAAACATAATACGGGGAAACGGGGCGGTAACTCACGTGACGACGAGTCGGGTCATCATAGTTAACTTAAGTAAATGATGTTTGAGAAAGTTTGCATGCTAATTATCACCATTGTAAGAATTATTACTCTTATTAAGAAGATTGAGATGGACGAGAAGAAAGAATATAATAACCGATAAAAATTTAAGAAAATAAAATGACAAGGAAGGACGTTCAAAATTTAAAGTTAATGGAATCGAGTAAAACCAATTTATTTATTATTATTAGTATTATATATAAAATCTGTTTTTTTTCCCAGTGTGTCACTCCGTAAGTAAGGAGTGTCTTGCAGGACAGAGCAAGAAAAAAACAATTAAATTCTTTTTTTTGTTTAGGAGAAATCCTTTGATTGCATAGTGAATATTAATCTTTATTTTTTCCCACTAACTAAGATTAAATTTCACATATTTGTGTTGTCACCTCCTCAATACAAAGAATGATGAGTTTCATAACAGAGAAGATTGCACCATTCTAAGCTTTGTGGTGGTCAAATAACAAAGTTAATTTATAGTCTTAAAAACAAAGTTAATCGATCAATAATTAACGTATACCTCTCGAATTTGAAGAGCCTCCTTCTACAAAGGCGGCCGGGCCAATTGAGGTTGAATTTGGAGTTCCAAAAGCACCCGCACCCTTTGAAGTTGCTGTGTTACCACCAAGGGTACCCATTCTTGTGGCAATGTAAGACATAAAACCATTCCACTCAAATGCCATACCCTGGGATTACACTGCCGAAGCTAGGAGGAAAGGGAAGACCAAGGTAGGAGAAACAATTGTTGCGCAAGGAATGACCAGAACAGGGAGGGTTTACACCCCAGAACACTTAACAGAGTCCAGTAAGCAACCCTCAGGATGACCTATTGAAACTAGGCCCGAAAATCTTAGGAGAAAAAATACAAGCTAAGGAGTACTTGGTCGTTGAGTAATTGAATAAACCACCAGCACAGATCTCTATCCTAACTCTTTTTCAGAGCTCTAATGCTTACAAAAATGCCCCGATGAAGATACTGAGCGGAGCTTATGTGCCCAGCAATATAACCGGAGGTGAAATGAAAAATATGGCAGGGAAAGTGCTGGAAAGCCATAAAATCACCTTTCATAAAGATGAGCTGCCGCCCGAAGGACTAAGTCATAACAAGGAACTGCACATCACCGTGCAATGCGAGGATTATTTCATCACTAGAGTCCTGATCGATAGAGGATACAGCCTCAACATCTGTCCGCTGATAACTCTCAAAACCTTGGGAAAAATCCTGCACTAGATCAAAGATAGAGCTATCAACGTCAAAGCCTTTGATGGCTCTCAAAGGGCCACTATTGGAGAAATCAGCCTGTGCTTGCAAATGGGGCCAACATGGTTTGACGTCGACTTCCAAATAATATACGTTCCGACATCCTACAACTTGTTATTAGGATGACCTGGATCCACACCGCTAGAGCCGTAGCATCGAACCTTCATCAGGCAGTGAAGTTCGAATAGAATCACCAGGAAGTGATTATTCATGGCGATGGAGGTAACCCCATATATAGTTGCCACACTACCCCAATGATTGGAGGCAGAAGGAGAATGAGCGGAGATACATACCTTCATATTGAAAGGGTCAACATTGTATATAAGGATAAATGGTAGGATAACAAGATTGAAAGTATCCTAAATTGGTGTGAGTACGAGCATGGAAAGGGACTCGGCAAAAACTGCCAGGGGATCACTAAGACCATCAAACTAAAGAAGCACGGCACTACATTTGGATTAGGATACGGTTATACTTGGGAAGAATTCCAGAACTGGTCGCCACCATGGAGCGGCCCCTACTATCCATTAGAGTTTCCGATACCTAGCCCGGAGCAGATCTTCCAACCAGTAAATACTATATATGGGTCAGAGGAAGATGAATCGTTGGCAGCCATGAAGAATCTATTTCTAAAGGATGATGAGATTGTTGTGTTCTTTTCTAGGAGGAAGGAGAGGAAGGCCCTTCCATACAAGCTGTAAACTGAGGAGACCGCCCTAATGATTGATCAATTAGAACTGTCAGGGCCCGAAAGGCTTCGGGGTAGCAAGGCTAAACAAAAATACCATGCATCTCATTTTATTTTACTAGCTGATTTTCTTTCCGCAGTGTCTTTAATTTTGAAAAGAGCTCCGATGTTCCAAACAATTATGAATTAATCAAAGTATTTTATTTTATCATATATCTCGCTCTTATTATTTTCTCAATCATTTACTCTATTTTGACACAACATTACTATTACTTACTTTGATGATGAACCAACGATTGTGACTTGCAAGGAAACAATGCAACAAAAAGATATAGATTCAGAAGAGGATGTTATACCAGAAGAGGTCATCAAAGAGGTTGAGAATTTTGAGAATATACCTAAGTCTAACCTGGAAGAAATTGAGGTCGTTAATTTGGGAGATACAGAAAATGTCAAAGAAACTCGTATCAGTGTCACCTGTCGCCATTAGAAAAGGAAGAATATATGGAAATTTTAAAGGAATATGAGGACATATTCGCCTGGTCGTACGATGATATGACTGGTCTCAGCACATTCATTGTAGCTCTCAAACTGCCAACATATCTGACCTATCCGCCGGTAAAACAGAAGCTCAGGAAATTCAAACCTGACATGAGTTTGAAAATTAAAGAAGAGGTTACAAAGCAAGTGAAAGCTAAGGTTCTGAGAGTGGTAGAGTATCCGACATGGTTAGCCAACATCATGCCAATACCAAAGAAGGATGGAAAAGTTAGAGTTTGTGTCAACTACCGGGATCTTAATCGGGCCAGTCCCAAAGATGACTTCCCCTTGCCAAACATACACATTCTTATCGACAACTGCGTCAAGCATGAGTTACAATCCTTTGTTGATTGTTTCACTAGATATCATCAGATATGGATGGATGGGGAAGATGCAGAGAAAGCACCTTTCATCACTCCGTGGGGAATGTATTGTTACCAAACGATGCCAAATGGGTTGAAGCAGCGTCATACAGGGCAATGACTAAGAAAGTTGTGAAAGATTTAGTCTGAGGCCATATTATTTGCTGATTCAGAATTTCGGAATCAATTATCATTGATAATGGTTCCAACCTCAACAGCGATTTGATGAAGGCAATGTATGAGGCATTGAAGATCAAACATAAGAATTTTACAGCTTATAGGCCTCAGATGAATGTAGCTGTAGAGGTAGCCAACAAGAATATCAAGACGATACTAAGGAAGATGGTTGAAAGTCACAAACAATGGCATGCGAAGTTATCATTCGCCTTACTGGGATACCGCACCACGGTTCGCACATCGTCCGGAGAAACTCCCTACATGCTGGTTTATGGTATAGAGGCAATCATCCTTGCCGAGGTAGCATCTTTGAGGATCATACAATAAGCATAGTTGGACGACGCATAATGGGTAAAAGGTCGCTACGAGCAGTTATCCCTTATAGATGGGAAAAGGATGAATGCAGTTTGCCACGGTCAGTGCTATCAGAATAGAATATCCAGAGCCTTCAACAAAAGAGTTAAACCAAGAAGTTTACACCGGGGCAGCTAGCGTGGAAGAAAATATTCCCACATCAAGATCAATCCAAGGGGAAATTCCCTCCCAACAGGCAAGGTCCATACATGGTTCACCGAGTTCTAACGGGATTAGCCCTTATTCTTGCAGAGATGGACGGAGAAGTCTGTCCAAAGCCAATTAATTAGATGTACTAAAACGATACTATGTGTAACCACTTATGATTTCTTTAATGATGTAATTTGAACTACGCCTAACTAGATTTCCGTTTAAGAGGGGATACGTATGCAGCCCTACGAGTTCGATCAAAATTTAATAAAATTTCCATTTTCCCCTGCTATTGGAACTGGGGCAGAATTTTCAAGAGGACCCTCAAAATTCCGAAGTTAGTTTTCAGCCACTCATCGCCAGGAATGCCACCTCAGTAAACTGGGGTAGAATTTTTAGGAAGACCCTCAAAATTCTAAAGTTGATTTTTCGGCCGTCCAACGCAGCCGTTAGAAGTGCCAGACCAGTAAACTGGGGCAAAACTTTGAGGAGGAACCTCAAAATTTTGGAGCAAAAGCGGCTGCAATGTCTTGAACCACGTCATAGTCGTTGGTTCATCTAAAGAAAACTATTTTTTTGCTTACGTTATATTTACTAAATCGTGCATAACTATTGTTCAAATTGCTGCTGTTTAGTGACGCTACCCTAATGATACGCGACGCCGGAAGCCAAGGGGAAACGAACTAACCTTTCCCCCTTTTAACAAAACTCATGATTTTTCTTAGATACGGGCCCTCGACTTACCATATCGTTAGGAATATTTATGTATGCATACTTTTTCAAAGAATACAACTTCTCAGAATCATCACTTTTTTGTAATTGTTATTCGCACACAACCTCCCAGTAAGCATGTGATTTTTGCCCCAAGCAATTAAGTCCAAAATAAATAAAAAATGATTTTTGATTGAAATTTGTTAATTATTGTGTAAAAGTCTCAGTGTTTGTTTTTTGATTGAAAATAAAGTAAAGAAGATTAAAACAAATATACAATTCGAATTAATTAGAAAATACCAGAAATAAGATAATTACTAAGAAAATTAGAAAATCAAAAGAAAAATTCAAAATATAAAATACAAGAGGATAAATAAATTGGGAATAAATATGGAAGAAAACATATAAAATACAAGAAAATAATAAATAAATACAATTTGAAAATACAAAAACAAGGTATAATACATGAAAATAGAAAAATACAAGGTATTTGGGCTAAAATCACAAAATTATAGCCCAATTAATACCCAAATAGACCTGGTCCAAAAGAAATTGAACCGACTGCCTATACATAAGATCAAACGACGACGTTTTAGTAAAACAAATTTGGGTCGTTGATAAACTAAATCAAACGGATCAAAACAAGCGGTTGCCTATTAAATAAAACGACACCGTTACTTAAAGTAATCAGGCCGTCCATCTAATTGATCTAACGAATTAAAAAAGGGCCACACTTAAGCCAAACGGCATCGTTAAGTCAAAGTAATCTCAACTGTACAATTAACTAACCTAATGGACGAGAAGAGGATTTCCTTAAAACCACACGACACAATTTAGTGGCCAAATTGATCCTGGCCATTCAATTTTATCTAACGGCTGTTAATTAATGTCACACTTTTGATATATATCTATACTCTCACACATTTAATCTCTCATTATACACACACACCCCTTTCAGACCCGAAACCCTAACCGCCCTTAGTTCCCTCCTCCTCCTCTCCACAAGCCACTGAAACCCTACTAGTGGTCTGCCACTGGTCGTCTTCTCTAGCCAAAGCCAGCAACCCCTGAACCTCATCCTCCTCCTCTACCACCCCATCCTATTAGCCCTATCCAAATACCCCTCCTTTTCCCCAGATCTTGAAACTCAGGTCGCCGGAACCCTAGCCGGCGACCACCAACCAACGAACCAGCCTTCCCCCTTAACACCCTAAGACCGCTCTGAACTCCTTTTTCACCCCATCCAAAACCCATCCATCGAATATTAGCCCTTCTATTCGAATATTAAAAAATATTTTGCCAGAACCCTACTCCGGCGGATACCCTAAACCCAAAACCACCCCAGATCTAACCCAGTCTCTTAAATCACCATTCTTTAACACTAAACAAGATTCCAAGAGTCTGTCTAGAATATCAAAGGTCAAAAGTGACTTAAGGTCTCTGAACCACCGGAAAATCAAGAGCCGAGAAGAAAAAGGAAGGAAAATAAAGAAAGATAAAGGAAAAGAAGAAAAAATAAGAAAGAAAGAAAAAGGAAAAAACATCAGAAAGCTAAGTACACTGAACCTATTTCTTTTCTCTACTATGCTTCATGCTTCGTTCAATCTTCATTATTTGCTAAGCCTGAATCT
Organism: Nicotiana noctiflora; assembly: GCA_032618575.1. Classification (NCBI taxonomy): domain Eukaryota; kingdom Viridiplantae; phylum Streptophyta; class Magnoliopsida; order Solanales; family Solanaceae; genus Nicotiana; species Nicotiana noctiflora. The sequence continues at coordinate 19,577 of JASVEL010000387.1, read as the reverse complement.
ATTGCATGTTTAGAAGGTCTTTCTGTGCACACTTGAAATTAATTGAGTACTCTTTTGTTCTGATTGTAGTCATTTGTTAAAACACATGATGTATAGTCGTTTAGTGTTCTTGATTGATAGATCCTTGTTCGATTAAATGTTTTGATTATTAGAATTCAACCATTATCAATTTGTTTATCTGAATTCTGATTAATTAAAGGTTTAGTCGTGATTAGGGTTATGTTTGCAATATTACTTAAAACTGGCTATTATTGCAATATAGTTTAAATTTTTGGCTTTTCTTAACTTCTGAGTACTTAGTCATATTAGAGCTATGTGTGTAAATGATTAATATGGCTATCATTACTACATAGTTTGATTTCTGACTTGTAAAATGTTATTTGTGGCTATCATTGTAAGAGTGGTTAATTCTTCAAAGGTTACTTAGTTCTGAACTGGTTAAAATAGAAAGTCTAAGCCTCAGTGGTTATTGGTTTAATATTGTTGACTATTCATGGTCTTAATAAGACCTAAGGATAGGTCGGGTAAATATACATAAGACATAGGGGTAAAATGGGAATGGAAAATGGTATTCTGAAGATGATTTATAAATAATGAGGGCGTTAGAGACAAATAGGCATGGTTTTGGTGTAATTTGCTGAATAATAAAGGGTAATTCAGGCATAGTTAAATGGTAAATAAGTAATAAACCCTAACAAGTGAGGGTAACAAAGGCATTAATACCTAAAAGAATGATATAGAATACCCCAGAACCTTCTAGCAGGGGTTCAAGTGTATTCTTGTCAAAAATAGCTTAGACTTAACTGAAATAAATCAAAAGAGAAGGGGTGGGAAATCTGAATATTTAATTCAAATTTCCCTCCCATTCTACTCTATAAATAGGCCTTTCAGGCCTTATTTCAAGGGTTCAAAAGATTTAACATACTGAAATACACTAAATACATACTGAAATACTGTTAGTGTTCAATTGCTGCTAGTTCGAGTGGTATTCTGGAACCCCTGATCGTTGTTCTTCATATGTTGATTAAGTTTGCTAGGTTTTCTACTTGTTTTGGTTGAATTCGCTGGGTTTTCCTATTTGCTTGGTTGAACTTGCTGGGTTCTCTATTCTGAAGTTGTACTTGGTGCTGTGATAATTTGCCTCCATTGCCGTTGATATTTGGTTGCTACTATTGCTAATTTCTCTTCTTCTTCAACCTTAGAACTCATTGTTTCTATCATTTGATCAGGTACACTACTACCTCCTGAAGATGTAATTGAGATGCGATGAAGGAATGAAAATTATTGATTAATTTTATTTGTAGTTGTATTTCTGTTTTTGTAGCTAAATATGTAGATTTTATGTAATTCATGTAGTATTTGGGTTGTAATAAGGACTGGACTGAACGAACATAACTCAAATTCTAGTAGTAGTAGATAATGATATAGGAAATAGAATAAATAGGTTAGTTAAAATGATCACCTAAATCTAAAACTAAAACTGGCTAAAACCTAGTTGATTCACTTATAGATTTATAACTATTCTGAAAATTAGACGTGTAATACACAAATGCTTAGATTTTGTCAATTGAATTTCAAATCAGTACCAGTCAATTTGAGAATATGACTTAGTTGAATTTTAAATTGCGTTACTGCCTCATCACTACTGAAACTGGTTTAGCTATGAAACTTATGCCAAACTTTGTGATATGGCGTAAAAATAGTAATCTGAATACGAATGAAGCGTAGATGGTAATTTGAATGTGTCTTAGTTGAAGATTCAGGAATACTGTTTTCCGGTTAAATAAAAACAACAAAATAACTCTACAATAGTGTCTCAATCGATAGATAATTCATAAATTCAGACTCTGTTAATTTAGTAGTTAAACAACAACAAGTTGATTAAACTAGTGTTGACATTCTTAGTTAATTGACAATATTGAAACCAGTAATGTTCAAATGTAAATTGGCGATAGTAGAAATAGTTAATTGCTAGTACTGAATAATATTTATTCATAGCGCTGTTATTAAAATGTTAATCTGCCTTAATCCTGCTTTAGATGTAAGTAATCTAGACCTAGCAGTGAATACAGGCCCAGATCTAATTGATATGGCATTCATGCCTTTGGATAGAAATGGAAGTGTTAGCTGGGCTCTAGATCTCTAGTTGCACCTTGGTGCACCACTGTGAAATAGCCAAGATTTCAGGCCCAATAACGTGTAAAAGGCCTGAATCCAAATAGAAGGTGGTATAAAATCATAAAACTGCTCCTAAACAGTTATATTAGGGGAAAAACAATATTAGAAAACATAGCGTACAGATAGGCTTAACCTTTTCAAAATGAAATGGGACGAGTCTCGTTACAAGATAAAAACACACAGGGCCCCCAAATAGAAACTTTAGGCCCGAAAGGATCGTTTAGACAATTTCACGATCTTTTCCAAATTATAACAAGAATAGACACCACTAGGCATAATTTAATATACATTCCTTTGAACGGGTGCACATTTATGTGACCAAAATCCTACTCTCAACGAAGTCGAAATATATTCAAAGCCACAGGCGTACTGGTACGGTGTGGTTGAGGATGTATTTTTACGACGTTGCAAATTTGTAAAATTCAAAAGCGGTATACTCGCACATAATTAAAATATATATAATTTAAAATCAGATAAAATCAAAACAATAGTTGAGCGACCGTGCTAGAACCACGGAATCCGGGAGTGCCTAATACCTTCTCGCGGATTAACAAAATTCCTTATCCGGATTTCTAGTTTGCGGACTGTAATAGAGTCAAACTTTCCTCGGTTCGAGATTAAACCGGTGACTTGGGACACCATTATATTCTCAAGTGGCGACTCTAAAAAATTTAAATAACTAATCCCATTCCGATTGTCCTTAAAGTGGAAAAACTCCTTCTGAGCCTTCACGGGTAAAGTGTAGAAATACACATTTCCTTATCCAGTAGAGTTCCGTGTAAAAAAGGAGGTGTGACCGCTCTGGTGACTCTGCTGGGGATAAGAAACCCAGAACTTCGGTTCAGGGTTTAAGAATTCGAGCTCAGTTAAATTTTTATTTTTAATAATATCTGATTTAATTATATGTTTTGATCTATGTGCTATGTGTTTACCGCTTTGATATTACGTGAATTGTATATAAAAATTGTGCCGAAAATCCTTCTCTTCTTACCTCTGGGGATGTTCTTACTGGTTGAGACTCCCCTTTCTGTTAAGTCAAATACCCAAATAAGAAACAGAGGCCGGAAAAGTTACAAAGCCGAACGATCCCGCGGGTCCCCGATACGTAGCCCCCTCCTCAACCCGAGTTGTCCGCTCGGGTACACAGTCTAGTACCAATGAAAATGAGGATATTGAGCCTAGAGTTAGGACGATTATTTGCATCATATCTGACTTAGGGGACTCAACACATGGGTTGGGTCCGTTTAGGACAGGTAACCCGGATATAAAAAGACCGAGCATGATTATGTGTTGCAATTATTTATCCTGGGCCATTATACTGACCGGCTAAATACCTGAAGAAAAGAAGAGAAAAATAGCAATTTTTAGAAAAAAAGAACCGATGTCTAAATACTAACGAAACGCTGTCAAAATTTTGAAGGAATTATCAAAAAATAGTTGGGTTAAGTCAGTTTTGTCAAAATTAAAAAATTGTTGGTCTAAACATAATTTGACCGAACTACACTGGTTTGATTCGCACCACTAGGTGAGATACGTAGGCAACCCTTGACGGGTCCAACTACCCTTTCTCAAAAATAACCAAAAATATTAATAAATCAAGGCGATGCTATTTTTGAAAATAGCCGAATGTTCCGAAAGGACGTCTGAAGGCTGTTTGCGCAAAAATAGCCACTTTTGAGTCACTTTCCCTAAATAATAAATACAACCTTAAAATCTTCGGAAGAAGTGTTGAAAGGCCGTACTCGCAAATAGGGACTGTTTTTGAGAAAATGATGAAAAGAAATTTTCTTTTGAAAAATATTTTTTGTCTTTAGGTCAAATAATATGTGGTTAAATCACCTTTAATAAATGTGTAGGATGAGCACAATGCAAAATGAACCTTTTTCACTAATGAATAAGATCCCTTTGGAGTTACAACTTTGGTGGAATGACTTGGGTCAAGATGGACAAGATGAGGTCAAGAAATATTTGAATGGTCTTACGGGGTTGCTAGATATCATACCCCGGGGAGACATCATTCGAGCCTTGGTCACCTGCTGGGATCCCGCACATAATGTACTCCACTTTTCGGACTTTGAGCTCACTCCGACACTAGAATAAATTGATAATTACATCGATAAGAATGAGATCCCTCTGAGAGACAAATATCTGGTTTCTCCAAGAGCCATCACCGCACACAGATTCCTGGATTCCTTGAAAATAGCCCAAAGTGTTCACAATGAAGATTTGGTCCACGAGTTTTGCACTATGAATTTCATATACCATAGATATGGTCACGTTGGAGGATTTAACAACCCAACGGACAAACTCTGCAGTAAAGAAAACCGGGCTAAATGGGAGAAACATAGACATTTTGCTTTTAGGGTAGCCTTTTTGGGTCTGATAATATTTCCAAGGAAAGACGGGAACATCGACATCAGAATCGCCGGGATTGTCAGTACTCTCCTTACACAGGACAACAATACTTTGGCACCAATGATAGTAGCCGATATCTTTCGTGCTTTCACAGCTTGTAAAGCTGGAGAAGGTTTCTTTGAGGGATGCAATTTGCTATTATAGATGTAGATGGTCGAGCACTTATGCCATCGCCCTCAATTTCTGAGTTATGGATCATCAAAAAAGACTTGCATAGAAGAATTCTACACGAGGATAAAAGGGGCCAAGTTGCCGGAGGGGTCTAAAGGTTAGATCACTTATTTCCGATCTCTTACTGCTAGTAAGATAGAATGGGCATTCGGGTGGCTACCCATCGAGGAAATCATATACAAGCCAGCATAAGGATAGCACTTTCTTTTAATAGGACACAAAAGTATCCAACCTTATGTGCCATATCGAGTATTACAGCAACTCAGAAGATATCAAATAGTGGCAAAAGATAGAGATCTCAGCATTCAAGAGATAGATATTAGTCCCGTTGGGAAATTTAATGAGGCAAAAGTCCGACAAATATGGAATGAGTGCCAATGTTTGAAAGTGGACACTTGTGTAAGGGATCGATCTAAAGGTGAAGTGTCACCTGGTTATTCCGCATGGTACAAAAGAGACTATGAGCATAAAAGACTGATGAAGAGACCTCACATTCAAGAATTTGCCGAGCTATCAAAAGAAGAATGAGATTGGTTGGCTAAGGAGAATGAATACCGAGCCAAAATTAGTAAGTTAGAAAAGCAAGTTCAAGACCTCAAGTTCGAAAGTAGCTTACAAGCGGCGACCGGTGAGCGTGAAAAGAAACAATTGATTAAGGAAAATGAAGCATTAAAAGCTCAGATTTTAAAAATGAGAGGAACAACTAAAACCCCTATTTGACATGCCCAAGATGAAAAACAGATTGATAATTTGCAGCAAAAGGTGAACGACTACAATTTTGATCTAGACAAAGTTGAAAAAGAATTCATCGGAGTTCAGAAGCAACTGGCTAGAAATGCTGAAGAAAGGGCTCGGATGATCTAACAATTGAAAGAAGAACATAATATTGAAGTTGCTCGGTTGAGGAGAAAGACTGTCACAGCCGAGGTCAAAAGTAGAAAACAAGTAAAAGAGTTTGACATAGAAAGAGAACACTGCTATATGGCCATGGCCCGGTTAGAAATGGAACTGCAGAAGTTTCAAGAGAAAAGCCAACAGACTCTAGGCGCTCGTGCCGAACAAATAGGGAGGTTACTTCAAGAGAAAGGAATGATTAGAGAGAGAATGGTCAGCATTGCTCATTATATCACTCGGAAATACCATATATGCGAAGATGTGATCCAGTCCACATTTGCCGCTTCAGCAATAATATTTGTAAAGCAAGTAATGAGAGATCTAGATAAACTCCAAAGGGGACTAGAACATAGGCCCGCGGTAAGACCGAACGATGTCTCGCGGGCATTAGGATCTTTAATGTATTCTTAGGACATGCATTTTGAGTTTTGTATTTTTATTTTTGCATTTTTAAGGTTGTAGTACAATTATTATATTTGTAATCAATGATTGGTTATTAATGAAATTGAATGTTTCCAAATTTGTTATTATTCTTTAGATACTTGTGCGATAGGCAAATATGTAGGACCGATCAACGAAAATGAAAAAGGGGACAATAAGAAAAGAAATGAAAAGAAAAGGAAAAAAATGAACATCGGTGGTAATAAATATAAGGAAAAGAAAAAGCCGAAAACAAAAGAATTGGCAAAACAAGAAAGACGATAAGGCTGGGATGATGCATATTGCCAGGAAAAATTGTGTTATTGATCTGTAATTTTAACCCATTATGGCCTAACCACTAACAAGTTTTTGTCGTTGTTGAGTAACAGATAAGTGGATAGTAACTGGCATTCTGGCAACTCACCATTACAACACTCGTTCCAAGAATATGATAAAGGCAATTACTTAGGAAATTGAAGCAATAGTCATGGATCTCGTGCAGGAAGATGAGGTAGTGGATGTGAATAACATGAAAGAGGAGATGTATAAGCTCAAACAACAAATGGCTGAGATGTACCAGGCTTGGGCGAAGGGACAACCGTTACCCACCTATCCTGCCAATCCCACATACATCCATCCACCAGTCCCAACACAAGATCCACCCACTATGAATTCCTCCTCCACTTATCCTATATATCCACCCTACTACGCAACCACATCACAATCACCACATCCAATCCCTAAACAAGTTCCACCACCACCACCACATGTTGCTCCTGTATATGTGGCACCACCACCAGCCACCTTGCATAAATCCTCCAGTGAACCACTATTCCACGTCCAAGACAACTATTATTACCCCCCGGAACCTACTTTCTGACAGCATGATTCCTATACCCCTCTCATTGATATGGCTGAAGAGGAGAAACCAACTAAAACTCCTGAATAGGAAGAGATGGCTAGAAAGATGAAGAGCCTCGAGCAATCATTCCGTAATATATAGGGCTTGGGTGGTCAAGTAAGCGTAGCTTACAAGGATTTATGTTTATTCCCTGAGTGCAATTACCAGCAGGATTCAAGCTACCGAAATTCGATCTATTTGATGGCCACAATGACCTAGTAGCGAATTTAAGAGGGTTCTATAACAAGATGCGTGGAGCCGGTGGGAAAGATGAGTAACTCATGGGTTTCTTTAGCCAAAGTCTCAGTGGTTCAGCTCTTGAATGGTATACCCGGCAAAACCATACCAGCTGATTTATTTGGGATGATCTAGCCCAGGCATTTGCAAACCATTTCTTGTACAATTTGGAACTTATCCCAGATAGGTTGACACTGACAAAGATGGAGAAAAGCCCGGGAGAAAGTTTTCGAGAATATGGCTTTAGGTGGAGGGAGCAAGCTGCTCGGGTAGACCCACCGATAAAGGAAGGAGAGATGGTAGACTATTTTCTACAAGCTTTGGAACCAACGTACTATGTTAATCTGGTATCTTCCATTGGAAAAACATTCAACGAGGTAGTTAAAATGGGAAGCTTGGTTGAGGAAGGATTAAAGTTAAACACAATCATGAGCTATTCATCCATCAAAGCTACGAACCAGGCAATCTAGACAGGTACGGGTGGAGCAATCGGGAAGAAAAAAAAGGAAGAGGTGGCATTCATAGAAGGGAGGTCTTGGTCCAGGAGTCCCAATCCATATTACCATCAGCCTCGCCCGCATCAACCCTACCCGCCAACATATAGCCCACCTCAACACTATCACCCTCCTCCTGGTCTACAATTTTCTGTACATCACGCCCAAACCTACCCACCACCTTCTACTCCATGGCGAACTCCAACACCTTAAAATAGTTACCACACCCAGAACACATACCCACCACCAAAAATATACAAAAATCCCAATGGAACAAGTTTCCGCCCTAACCCTGAGTCAAGAATGATAGGACACAAAGAAAGAAAACATTTACTCCCTTGGGTGAGTCGAATACCAGTGTTTTCCATAGACTAAGACAACTCGGGATGTTAAACCCTATATAGCCAAAAATCCCCAATCCACCACCGAGAAACTTGGACCAATCTCTCAATTGTGAATATTGTTCAGGAGCCCCAGGGCATGACACTGAAAAATGTTGGCACCTGAAGTCTACAATACATGAGCTTATCAACTCTAGAAGCATTGAGGTTCAAGCTCCCAAGGCTCCTAATATAATACAGAACCCTTTGCCTATGCACCATGAGACTCACATGATAGAGGTGGTACAAACGGGAAATTGCAAGAAGCCCTCTCAGGCTGTAATGATGATCAAAGAGAGCAAGATAGAGGAGAAATCCATAAGTGAGAAAATACCAGTCAATCCATCTGTGAGCAAGCCAACAATGGTAGCAGAACCTCAGCATGTAAAGGTGATAGTGCCTGGAGTGAGTATAAAGCTTGTATTGACTGTAAAAGGAGTGCATCTAGAGCCAGTTATTATCAAGCCAGTCACTCAAATGCCCATGGTGAACACCAAAACTGTTCCTTGGAATTACAGTAAGGTGACATGTATAAAGGAAAGGAAATCAAGGAGGAGATTTGTGAAACGCACGGTTTGACCAGGTCAGGGAGATGTTTTGCTCCCGATGAATTGAGGAAGGCAAAATTTACAAGAGATAATCCGGCCAATGTAAAGAAAGCTGTCACTGAAGAAGAAGCCGAGGAATTTCTGAGGAAAATGAAAGCTCAGGATTATTCTATAGTTGAACAGCCGAGAAAAACACCAGCGCAAATATCTTTGTTATCCTTGTTGATTCATTCTGATGAACATCGTAAGGCGTTAATGAAGATCTTGAACGAGGCCGATGTACCAGAAAAGATCACAGTGAGTCATTTAGACAAGATCACAAATAAAATCTTCGAGACAAACAGGATAACATTTTCAGACGATGAACTACCATTGGAGGGGACAGAGCACAACAGGGCATTATATCTTATGGTAAAATGTAAAGAATTAGTGGTGACCCGCATACTGGTTGATAATGGGTCAAGTGCCAACATTTTCCCTTTATCTACTTTGGGCAAGCTAAAGATTGATCATGAAAGTATCTATATAAATAGTATATGCGTAAGAGGATTTGACGGAGGCGGGAAGAACACTGTTAGAGACATCATATTGGAACTCACTATCAGACCAATAGAGTTCACCATGGAATTTCAAGTTTTGGACATTGTCGTGTCCTATAATATCTTACTAGGACGTCCATGGATTCATTCTGCAAAGGTTGTACCCTCCTCACTCTATCAAATGGTAAAATTCAAATGAGATCGTCAAGAAATAGTGGTTCATGGTGAAGATAACTCCTGCAATATCATCATACCGTTTGAAGAAGTCGAGGGTGATAAAGGTCCCTGGGTATACCAACTGGTAGACATTATATCTATAGATAAAATATCTGAAGGCGAAAACATTCCAATGCTTAAGATAGCTTCCACGTCAGTTATGGTTGCTACGGAGATGTTGAAAAACTGTTTTCTCCATGGGAAAGGTTTAGGAGCTGCATTACAAGGAATAACACGGCCAGTATCTCTTCCGGGTATCATTGACACTTTCGGATTGGGTTTCAAGCCAACCATTACCGACATAAAAAGAGCCCGAAAACTAAAAAATAAAGGATGGACCCTCCCTAAGCCTATCCCTAAACTCTCCCATTCATTCGTTAATCCTGGTACAAAAAGGCATCCGGCAAAGGTCATGCCCAGCCGAGCAGAGATAAGGCCAGACAAGGAGCTGCTAGAAAGATTTGAGAGGTTGTTCGAAGATGTGAACATGGTAGAGGCAGCTGAGGGTACAAGTAAAATGGACGTCCAGTTTGTTGGATCCCTGATCAAGCTGAATAACTGGGAAGCTACTCCTCTTCCCACTAGAAGGGAGTTGTGGTAGTTACCTTTGATGTTTTATTCTTAATCTATTTTATTTCAAGGCCGTAATACAGATTTAATGTTTCGTCCAATCGGACATGTCAAACCTTGTTATCTTATGAAATTTTAATGAAATGTAATTTCTTTCTTCTTCCATTCTGATAGCCTTATTTTCTTTTCTTTTCTTTTCTTGTAAAGTCCATTTTTTGCTGATTTCAATGATGTGTCATGCATAAGAAATTCTCGGCCCAGTCTTGATAATAAAATAGTAATATAAGAAATTGAATACGATAATGAAGTGGAGTATGATGACGAAGAAGCGCTGGAAGAAATTAGTAAAGATTTGAGCCACTATGAGGAGAAACCCAAACCAAACTTGAATGAGACGGAGTCTATTAATTTGGGGGATGAGGAAAACATTCGGGAAACAAAGAATAGTGTTCATTTGGAAGCCTCACTCAGAGAGGACTTGATAAAGTTACTAATGAGTACAAAGACATATTTGCATGGTCATATGATGATATGCCAGGGCTAAGTACTGATTTGGTGGTACATAAATTGCCCACTTATTCGGAATGCCAGCCCATCAAGCAGAAGTTAAGAAAGTTCAAGACAGATATCAACGTGAAAATAAAAGGGAAAGTCAACAAACAATTTGAGGCAAAGGTCATACGGGTCACCAAATATCCCACCTGGTGAGCTAATGTTGTACCTGTTCGAAAGAAAGACGAAAAAACCAGAGTGTGTGTTGATTATCGAGACCTCAGCAAAGCAAGTCCGAAGGATAATTTTCCATTTCCAAACATCCACATACTAATTGACAATTGTGCCAAACATGAGATTGGGTCTTTCATGGATTGTTATGCGGGTTATCATCAGATCCCGATGGACGAAGAAGATGCAGAAAAGATAGCCTTTATCACACCGTGGGGGACATATTATTACAGAGTAATGCCGCACGGATTGAAAAATGTTGGAGCCACATATATGAGAGCAATGACTACCATGTTTCATGACATGATACATCGAGAGATTGAAGTTTATGTGGATGATGTCATTATCAAGTCCAGGAAGAAATACGATCATGTTAAAGACCTGAGGAAGTTCTTTCAAAGGCTTCGAAGATACAATCTCAAGCTCAATCCAGCAAAATGTGCTTTTGGAGTTCCATCAGGAAAATTATTGGGGTTTGTGGTAAGTCGGCGTGGTATTGAATTGGACTAATCCATGATAAAAGCTATTGAGGAGTTGCCTCCACCAAAGAGCAAGAAAGATGTGATGAGTTTGCTGGGCAGACAGAATTACATTAGTAGATTCATTGCCCAACTGATGTCAACTTGTGAGCCTATTTTCAAGTTATTGAAGAAAGATGCTGCAGTAAAATGGACTGATGAATGTCAAGCTGCATTTGATAAAATCAAGGAATATCCGGCCAATCCGCCTGTATTGGTTTCTCCAGAACCCCGAAGGCCCTTGATCCTTTATTTGACAGTATTGGATAATTCCTTTGGCTGTGTACTGGGGCAGCATGATGAAACAAGAAAGAAGGAGCAAGTAATTTACTATCTTAGTAATAAATTTACATCTTATGAGGTCAAATATACTCAGTTGGAAAGAACACGTTGTGCCTTGACCTGGGTTGCACAGAAATTGAAACACTACCTGTCAGCTTATACCACTTATCTCATATCTCGTTTGAACTCACTGAAGTACATCTTTCAGAAGCCTATGCCCATGGGAAGGCTTGATAAATGGCAAATTATGCTCACAGAGTTTGATATTGTTTATGTAACCTGCACCACAATGAAAGCGCAAGCAGTTGCTGATCATTTAGAAGAAAATCCAGTCGACGATGAGTATGAGCCGCTGAAAACATATTTCCCTGATGAGGAGGTAATGAATATTGTAGAATTGGAACAAGACGAAAATCCGGGCTGGAAATTATACTTTGATGGGGCTGTCAACAACAAAGGAGTTGGAATTGGAGTTGTACTCATTTCAGAAACGGGTCAGCATTACCCTGTTATTGCTCAACTCCGCTTTTTCTATACTAACAATATGGCAAAATATGAAGCGTGTATATTGGGATTAAGAATGTCAATAGACATGGGTATTCAAGAGATTTCGGTCATGGGTGACTCGGATCTCTTGATACATCAAATTCAAGGAGAATGGGAGACATGAGATTTGAAACTCATATCGTATCGACAGTGTCTACATAAACCATGTCAGCGGTTTAAACAAATAGAATTTAAACATATCCCAAGAATGCACAATGAAGTTGCTGATGCTCTAGCTACTCTATCATCTATGTTACACCATCTATATAAAACTTAGGTGGATCCGTTAAAAATCCAAGTTCATGATCAGAATGCTTATTGTTATACAGTAGAAGAGGAATTTGATGGCAAACCATGGTTCCATGATATCAACGAGTATCTGAGAATGGGGGTATACAAGGTACAAGCTACAGGGGATCATAAAAGAGCCATCAGACGATTGGCGAGTGGATTTTTCTTCAGTGGAGGGGTTTTATACAAAAAGACCCCGAATTTGGGTTTGTTAAGATGTATAGATGCAAAAAAGGCCACTACAATCATGACTGAGGTACACGCGGGAGCCTATGGACCCTACATGAGCGGGTATGTGTTAGCAAAGAAAATACTCAGGGCTGGATATTACTGGCTTACTATGGAACGAGATTGTATCAGATACGTACGGAAATGTCGTCAGTGCCAGATACATGGGGATTTGATTCATTCTCCACCATATGAATTGCATACGATGTCAGCATCATGGCCTTTGTTGCTTGGGGCATGGATGTCATTGGTCCAATAGAGCCAACAACATATAACATGCACATGTTTATTCTGGTTGCCATTGATTATTTTACCAAATGGGTAGAGGCAAAGACATTCAAAGCGGTAATAAAGAAGGCAGTGGTGGATTTCGTGCATGAAAACATCATTTGTCGTTACAGAATGCCAAAGGTGATTATTACAGATAATGGAGCCAACCTTAACAATCATCTTATGGCGGAGATATGTCAAAGGTTTAAAATTATGCATCGTAATTCTACACCTTATCGGTCCAAAGCAAATGGAGCAGTTGAAGCCACAAATAAGAATATCAAGAAAATCCTTCGAAAAATGGTGGAAGGGTCGAGGCAATGGCATGAGAAATTACCCTTTGCTTTGTTGGGTTATCGCACTACTGTACGCACTTCTATTGGTGCAACCCCTTATTCATTGGTGTATCGCACGGAGGCAGTGATACATGCGGAAGTTGAAATACCCTCCCTTCGAATCATTGCGGATGATGAGATTGATAATGATGCATGGGTAAAAGCCCGGTTAGAACAATCGAGTTTAATCGATAAGAAGAGACTGACAGCAGTATGTCATGGACAAATGTATCAACAAAGAATGGCCAGAGCATATACTAAGAAAGTACGTCCACAGAAATTTGAAGTTAGACAATTGGTGTTGAGGTGTATCTTACCTCATTGGGCGGAAGCAAAAGGGAAGTTCGCCCCTAAGTGGAAAGGACCATTTGTGTTATCTCGAGTGTTGTCCAATGGAGCATTATATTTGACAGACATAGAAGGGAAATGCGTAGAGACTGCCATTAACTCTTATGCGGTCAAAAGATATTATGTATGATTTCTTTCATGTATCTAATTGTATCTGTCATATTTTTGAAATTGAAATGATGAAGGAATTTTATTTCTCTATCTAAACACTTTACCCTTTGCTATTCCTTTGAGCCTTGTTATACTATTCTTTCTTACCCCTCTTTCGTAATCAACAATGAAGTCAAACTATTAATGACAGAATGACAAAGAAAATAAAAAGCAAAAAAAAAAAAAAGAGGGAGAGAAGAAAATTTTAAGAAAAAAAAGAGAAAAAAAATATGTGAAAAATGACAAAGAATAAAAAAGAGAAATATACAAAAGGTAAAATCGCAACAATGAAGTGATCTTTTGATCCGAACTATTTTGACTTGATCCTGAAAGGGTACGTAGGCAGCCTCACTGAGGTTCAATCATAGTAGAAATAAAGTCCAAGGTTCCTCAAAAATTGAAACTAGGACAGAAGTTATGATCATTATGAAGGATATGATTCTGAAAGTTGTAATTTTGAAACCCAAGTTGGAAAATTTGAGCCTTTATACCCTTCCGTCTAAAACCCATCCAAAAGCCACATTAATGTCCAAAAAAGACCTTCTGATTAATTTCAAGAAAATGGCAGTACAAGTAAGTGAAGAAAGGCATATTATGGACAACACTCGGGTACCTGAAGATGGAGAAAATGAAAAAAATAAATAATGAAAATGAGAGTCTTATTGGTAAAAACCCTCACAGACACCGTAAGGCGACGTAAGCAGAGAGAAATAAAAATGAGAGAGTCTTATTGGTGAAAACCCTCATGGGCACCATAAGGCGACGTGAGCTGAGAAAAATAAAATGAGAGAGTCTTACTGGTAAAAACCCTCATGAGCACCATAAGGCGAAAGTGAGAAATGATTTTGTGGAGGGAAAGTGACAAAGCAAGTAAAATTTGGGTTTGGTGAAAAAGAGAAATAAGTTGGCAAGAAATGTGGTTAGACAGATTGGGTCGGCTAGCCGAATGCATGGCATGATCAAAGGAATCAGCCTTTCCACTCATATAAGTCTTTTTCTTTTACTTAGAAAATATTCCTACCCTCAAAATTCAGGGTTATTGCATTTCATTTTTCTTGAAATATGTCTACGAGACATGGTCATTTGTAAGCTAATTACCAGTTTCTCAGTTAAATGGCACAATGAGATTGGGTCCTTCAAAGGACATGAGAAATAAAACAACATATGGCGGTCATATAGCAAAAGGAAAATAAAAGAGAAGAAAAAACAACAAAAGGGAATTACAAGGAAAAGTTTGAGTTCAGAAAATTGTTGGAAAACAACCAGGAGCCACAACAAGGCAGCACAAAAGCAAGCTGATGTAAATGCAAGAGTGGAAGCAAGGCTAACAAGAATGCCAGTTGCTAACCACCATTTTTATACTAACAAGTTGTTCACTGATTAGAACTGGGACAAAAGATTCAAATTCCTACTAATCACTTTAAAGTGAATGTGACCAATGTGGACATACAAGGAAGCGCAAAGTTTGGCAAAATCAGGAACCAACCTGGATAATAAGGGAATATTTTTCTTAGTTTTTGCAATTAGGCGCCCACCTGGATAACAAGGAAATATTTTTCTTAGTTTTTGCAATCAGGTGCCCACCTGGATAACAAGGGAATATTTTTTTTAGTTTTTTGCAATCAGGCGCCCACCTGGATAACAAGGGAATATTTTTCAAAGTTTTTGCAATCAGGCGCCCACCTGGATAACAAGGGAATATTTTTCTTAGTTTTTTTAATCAGGCGTCCACCTGGATAACAAGGGAATATTTTTCTTAGTTTTGCAATCAGGCGCCCACCTGGATAACAAAGGAGTATTTTAGTTTTTTGCAATTATGCGCCCACCTGGATAACAAGGGAATATTTTTCTTAGTTTTTTGCAATCAGGCGCCCACCTGGATAACAAGGGAATATTTTTCATAGTTTTTGCAATCAGGCGCCCACCTAGATAACAAGGAAATATTTTTCTTAGTTTTTTGCATTCAGGCGCCCATTTGGATAACAAGGGAATATTTTTCTTAGTTTTTTGCAATCAGGCGCCCACTTAGATAACAAGGGAATATTTTTCTTAGTTTTTGCAATCAGGCGCTGTAACGACCCGGCCCATCATTACGGGAATTTACCACCCCGTCATGTTGCAACTACATGTTTTATGCTTTTATATCAGTGTTAGAGCCTATCGGGTGAGTTAGGAGGGAATTGAATTGAAAATGAAGCAAATAGCATGTTTGAAGGAAGTTTGAATATGGAAAGTCAACCAAGAGTTGACTATCGAGTTAGATTGTTCGGAATCGAATTCTGATGATTCAACTAGTTTCGGGGGATCATTTATGACTTAGGAGAACAATCGGAATTGAATTTGGAGGTCCGGTGTAGTTTTAGGCTTGAATTGGCTAAAGTTGAATTTTGGCGAAAACCGAACGGTAGGTGATATTTTGATCCGGGGGTCGGAATGGAATTCCGACAATTTCTGTAGCTTCGTTATGTGATTTTGGATATGTCTGCAAAGTTTTAGGTCATTCGGACGTCGTTTGATCGGGTTTTCGATTGAATGTAAGTTTTGAAAGTTTTGAAGAAACTTAGGCTTGAATCCGTGTGTAATTGGTGATTTTGATGTTTAGGATGGTGTTTTTATGATAGGAACAAGTTCGTATCGTGTTTTGGAGTATGTTGGTGGTTTTCGTTGGGGTCCCGGGGACCTCGGGGTGAATCCGGACCATCATCCGGATATTTTTGGAACTTAAAAATCTGCAGAAAAATTGCAGATCACTGGGCAAAATCCAAGCCTTCGCGTTCGCGTGGCATGGGATGCGTTCGCGAAGGCCAGGCGAGTCAAGCATCGCGATCGCGAGACTGGGTATCGCGTTCGCGTAGGCCAGGATTCTTGAGCTTCGCGATCGCGTTCAGGATGTCGCGTTCGCGTAGGTTTGTCAGGGTGTGCATCGCGTGAGGGTTATCGCGAACGCGTAGAAGGAAAATCAGACGGCTGGGAGCTAGTGCATCGCGAACACGTTGGGGAGGTCGCGTTCGCGAAGGTCAATCCGGAGCTGGGCATCGCGAACGCGTGGCAAGGAACGCGAACGCGTAGAAGAAAAGTCCCGGGCAGTGAATTAAAACCAGAAACATTTCACATACGGGTTTCATTTCATAAACCCCCATTTTTGAGCCCTTGAGAGAAGAAATCACGGGAAAACGCCGGGAAATCATCGGGTATTCATCGGAGGTAAGTTTCTTGACTCAAAAACATCATTTTATGGTAGAATTAACATCAATCTTCATGAATTTGGGTAGAAATTGTGAAGGATTGTGGCCTAGTTATTGAAAACGAAAATTTGGGTTTTGAAAGGCCAATCGAACTCCGATTTTGGTAAATTTTATATGTACGGACTCGTGGCGAGACGAGGGTTCTGGAAATATGAGTTTCGAAATTTTTCGAGATGTGGGCCCGGTGCTCGGGTTTTGCCAATTTCGTGATTTTTGATATTTTTCGAGTTCTTTCGATTGGGTTATGTTCCATTAGCCTATTTTGATATATTTGTGCTGATTTGTGCTAGTTTTGACGTGCGCGGATGCCGGTTCGAGGAGCTAAGGCGTCGCGGGCATGAGCTTTCGTCGGTTCGAGGTGGGTAATACTTGTAAATGATGTCCTGAGGGTTAGTAAACCCCGGACTTGCACATCTTAGTGCTGTGTCGAGGTGACTTGCACGCCGGATAACGGGCGTGGGGTAGAGCACCACTGGGGATCGTGACTTGGTCCGTCCCGCGTAATAAATAATAACACCTAATTGTTAAAATGAATTGGACTAATTATCACGTTTGGGCTTCGTGCCAATTATTTGAATCCTTCAAGGATTGGTATCACCGTTTTGATAACACTGAGCATATTTTATTCTAAATTTAAGGTTTTAAATGGTATTTTTGCTATTCATCATTCTTATAAGGTTATGAAAAACTTGAACAAGTTCTTAATAATATTTTAGCCGTGAGCTAATGTGATATTGTCGCTCCGTAGGGCTTTCTTGATTATTTGTTAGACCGATCGGGCCGAGGGCCATATGTTAGTGGCATGACATTTCATGCGAGCATACGCATACACACGCACGGATCGGACCGCACGCCGCAGTGGTAAATGGAACGGGCCGCGCGCCGCAGCAGTGTGTGATATTAATATTGTGCTTGGGTCGTAGGAGCCCCTCCGGAGTCTGAACCCCCACAGTGAGCACCGGTACCCAAATCGGATCGGCCACACGCCGTAGCGGTCATATGCATCGCATGGCATACATACATCGGTTTACGTGTACTACGTGGCATAACATTCAAGCACTCATACATTACCGGCACACATGCATTAGTTGCCTTATCGACCAGCGATCTCCCGGTGTAAATTGATAAGGAGTGCTGAGCCCGAGGGGCCGATTTGAGTGCGGACTTGCACTGGCTCGAGATTGTATCCAGGTATTGGTATATTATTATGAAAGAAAGTAGCTAAAATTGAGTTTTCTAAATAATCTACTCACATATGCTTGAAGGGAATAAAAAGATAGTTCTGTATTGTGTAGTATGAGATAGTGCCTATCGTGGTTTTCTTCCCTTCAGCGTTATTTACTTTTATTACTGCTGAGTTGGAAGCACTCACACCCGACTCCCTGCACCTTGTGTGCAGATTCAGGTACATCACAGCAGGGCTGATTCTATTGCGGCTCGGGAGTGCTTTTGGACGGTCGAGGTAGCTGCCAGCGTTCGCAGGACCTAATTCTCCAATTTGTCTGTATTTTGTTCTGAGCATCCCACACTTGTGCACAGTTATATTACACTATGTTCATTAGAGGCTCATGACTCTTGACCCTTCGGTCTATGGGAGTTGGCACGTGTTGGGACTTGGTTCCCTGTCTTTAATATATCTATCATTGTTGAATTATTCTGTTATGCTTAAATTGGATAAAGCGAGCTTATGGCTCCGTGATTGTTGTTAATTGGTCAGGCTAGCCTAGTAGTGTGTTGGGCGCCATCACGATCGGATTTGGGGTCATGACAAGTTGGTATCCGAGCCTAGGTTTACTAGGCCTCATGAGTCTTGAGCCGGTTAGTAGAGTCTTGTGGATCGGTACGGG
Source organism: Nicotiana noctiflora (assembly GCA_032618575.1). Classification (NCBI taxonomy): domain Eukaryota; kingdom Viridiplantae; phylum Streptophyta; class Magnoliopsida; order Solanales; family Solanaceae; genus Nicotiana; species Nicotiana noctiflora. The sequence continues at coordinate 831 of JASVEL010000387.1, read as the reverse complement.
GACGCCTGTACTTATCCTCGGGAGGTTGCGAACCTTTAGGAAACACTTCACATTTCTTGGAATTCTTATCGTGCGCACTTGATTCAGCTTGAGATATAATTTTGAAATTCCTTCCGCACGTCTGTGTACGCATCGAGCGCTCAGTAATATAATTGACTTATGGCTTGCAATTCCCCGATCGAGGGGCGAGATATAATCTCCACGAGTTCATGTTGGGCCAGTCGGGAGGACTTGAGGCCGGATCCTTGTCTATGGCTTGAGCACCAAGGTATTATTTTTGCGAGTCAGCATTATGAAGTTCATACGATCGGTACTGATCCTTATTGTGCAAATGGCAGTTTGATAATGGGAGAGCTGTAAGGTATTCAGTTCTTATTGTGATTTGATATGTAGCCCTAGCTATGGGCGTGAGAAATAATTATCATATCTCGTAATTGGAAGGTAAAGTTCCTTATGTGTAGTGGAACGAGTTTAAACTCAGGAAGACTAAAGTGATTTTGATATGTGTTATGATTCGAGCAGGTACAGCGCAGGTTCAAGTATAAATTATGATAATATGATTCGTATAGTATTGAGATTTAATGTTGTTGAAATACATTGTGATATCTTGTTGAGTTGCGGATGTATTGTTAGAATGGTTTGGTAATTCTCTGGCAGGAGGATAGGCCAATTTACAAAGGAAACTCTGCCGAAATTTTTGGAAAATTTGGGACTTAGAAAGATTTCTGTCACCTAAAGAGAGTGGGCTTATTGGTGGTGCATGTATATCCGCAAGAATTGCAGAAGAGCTAAGGTCTCTGATGATTCGAGTCTCTGTCCAGGGCTTGTAAA